>JAHIAM010001166.1:0-117324 GCA_021605205.1 Aegilops longissima | reverse complement strand
GTGTCCCCGCCTAGCTTGAGGATCGGTCTCTCTCTTTGGATGCTTGATTCTTCTCTCTCCGATCGTGTTTTTACTATGGTGGCTAGCTCTCACTTATATAGACGGCGGCCTCGGCCTCTTCCCAAATATTGAGCGGGAAGGGCGCCAACAATTGGCCATTTTGAAGGGGAACAGCGGTACACTTATCCTGACTAAAGTTGGTCCTCGCCGCCAAAGGCTCGGTGATGACGCCGCTGGGCTCCACGATGATCGCATTCCAGCCGCTGGGGCTGGTCTTGGTCTTGTTGCACCTAAATGGATGCCTTTGCCCGATGCTCCTGCCCGCGCTGCTCCCTTTGCACCAAAGAGGAAAGAAGGACGCCAGCGCGTCGGGCGCCGACCGGCGCGCTTGGTCGTTATGGCTATGCCACGGGCACCTCGCGAGGTACCCTGCCTTGAACTCTCCGGCCTCATGAGCCAGCCTGACGAGGCCGTGGCTCGAGGAAGCTCTTGGTCGTCCGCCTGCGTGGCTTGCCCCTCGCGAGGTCCTCAGCTTGTGCCGATGAAGATGGGCTGTCCTGGCCTCCTTGAGCCACGCCAGCAGCCGCAGTGTAAGTCTGGGACCCCTGCCTCCTAGAACGCCGACAGCCCACTGGCTGAGGGTGGCAGCACCGCCCGCGAGCGATCATGGATGGAGCCCCCGAGGCCCCTGCTACTTCTCTTGGTGAGGCGACTAGCAACGCGCGTCAGGCACACGCCCCTGGCGCAAGTCGCCTTGATGCTTCTCCCTCGCCGCACGCTGATCCCTATGCTCAAATCTTGGGTCGCTTCCGCGTGAACTTCGAGGCCCTCCGGAAGAGAAGGGAGGCCCTGGGCGATGATTACCCTTGTCGCCTCCTGAAGCGCAGGAAGTATTTCGCCACTGATGAGTAAGCCTTCTCCTTCTCCAGCCCCCCGATTCTTCACCTGCTCAGATCGATCCTTGCCCTGCAGCCCTGGCCCCGCCGAGCTCACGGAGACGGGTGAGGAGCCGTCCTCCCTGGCTTCGCCCCCTCCCCCGTCCTTGAGTGCTCCAAGCAGTGGAGCCCTAGTGTTGAGGGCGACCGGGGAGGTGAACCATCCCGAGGCGCGACGTGGCCCTGCGCGCCACGCGATCCTTCCTCGCGAGCCTTCCCGTGGCATAGCTAGCCTGGTCGGGGTTTCTTTGCCCGGTCGTGGACGGCGATTGGCTCAGCGCTCCTGCGCCTCGCCTGGGATGGGCTGGCTCCTGTGCCGGGCTTCGGCGCGGCGTGCTCCGGCCGTCGCGAGGTGCCAGCCCCTCAGCCCCCCGCCCGAGGGGGAGCTGATCTGTGGTTCTACGCCTGGCCGTCGGGCGGTCGATGGTGTGGAGGACGTGGCTCGAGCGCCCGGAGCGCCGCGCCTTCGCCAAGGATTCCTTCAAGGGCGGCTGAAGCGTGAGCCTTCTTGGTGAAGAGCTTGTCGATGAAGACGCTGCTTGAGGCCGAGGCCTGCGCCGGCCGCAAAGAGGAGTGAGCTGGAGGGCGCTGCCGCTTTGCGCGCCACCAGCGATCTTGTTGATGAAGAGGCCATAGGCCACCTGCAGCCTCCTGGAGGCCTGTTCTTGGGCCGCCGAGGAGGCCCGGCAGCTAACAGCGCGAGGCTGCGGAGGAGCGGGCACGGAACTCCCGGCCCGTGTCACTCATTGAGGAGCAAGTGGAGCTCATGAGGCAGCCCTTATGGCCGATGAAGGTGGCCTCCGGCGACCCGGCGGAGCTCCAAAAGCGTGAGGAGGCGCTGACGCTTGAAGCCGCCGAACGTGCGCGCGAGTACGAGCGCTTGGAGATGAGGGAGCGCTTGGCGACGCGGGCAGAGGATGAGGTCGCAGCACGGGAAGCCCGCGTCCTGGAGGAGGTCGGACGCCGAGTGGCGACGGCGCGCTCGAACCTCGAGCGTGAGTTTGAGGAGCGGCTGGGGTTGATCAAGGCCGAGGCTGAGGGCAGGACTGCTGCCTTGAGGGCCAAGCTGGAGGAGGCGACGCGGGCGGGCTGATGTTTTTGGGCCGCCTCGAGGTGGCGCAGAGGAGTCCACCACCTCTCGTGCCGAGGCGCCCTTCTTCGCCAACGGGTGGAGGAGGCCGAGGCCGTCAAGGCCGCCGAATCGCGGACGAGATGCGCCACGGCGAATCTCGAGCATGAGCACGGTCCCATGCTAGCCACGCCCGGGAAAGAGCTAACGCAGCCTTGATAATATCCGCGAGGAGGCAGGGCGAGCCGCCGCGTTAACTACGCCGCAACCTTCACCTTCACCGACGTGGTGGCGCGGCCGAGGCGCGGTCGGTCGTGGCCAACAGGTTGGTGGAGGAGAGGAGCCGCTGCTTTCGGGCGCACTCTCTCTCGTGGTCTTCAGCCATCTCCGGACATGGACCCCCACTTCGATGTTGACGCAGTTATCGCCCCAGCTTCCTCAGCCGTCCGGGCGACCGCGCGACCGGGTGGAAGACAACATGGATGCCTCGTCCGGCCTTCGCTTCGGACGACGATGGCGTGGTCGTGGCCGCCGATGAGGGCGGCGTGGTGAACGGCCCAGACGCCGCCAACGATCACGCAGACAGCGACGGCGAGGCCAGCGACACCAGCAAGGGCTCGGGAGGTGCTCCTGAGGACGCATTGGGGGATTTATTCGACTGATTATGTATTGTCACTGTTCCGTTACCCTGCATGCATAGAACTCAGGTCTTGCCCTGATGGTTGTGAGAGCATTTTGGGAGGGGGAGCCCCTCATGTAAAACTTGTGTTCATCGTATTAGCAGGTGTTACATCGCCCATACGCCCGCGCCAAGTGGTTGGCTAAGCGACGTGCTAGTTGGCTGGTTTACCTTTGTTTCGTACGAGCCCCGAGATAGCCTGTGGGAGGCTGAGGCGATCCGAGTGTATCCTGATCGAATCCGTAGGACCTGCAGTAAAAACCCTCCGGAGAGGACGTGGCGGCGACAGGCCGGGCTGTGCGCAAGCTAGGCCTGGCCCGGCTCGCGAGGGGCTCGCGAGGGGAGGCAGCTGAGGTGGAGTGGTAACCGAAATGCGGGAGACTTGCTCGAACGAGACTAAACACCCCTTCCCCGAACGCACGCAAATCTCAAATTTGAATCCAATGCAAATCCAGCGGGGGAAGCGACAACCAAATGGAAGGCAAAGAAAGCAGAAGAAAAGCCGCGTCCGGCACCTAGTCTAGTCTTGGACGCCTTCTCACCAACGGAGGTAAGTGCTGCCATCATGTGGGAGGGAGCCCTGTGGCCTGAGCCCGCACCCCGAGACTCCCGGGCGTACAGCCCCACTGTTATTACGTGAGAGTGTCACGGGCGGCGAAGCCACAGCACTGGCCTTCTTCATGTGTACCGGCCTTGCTTCATATCGCCAGACGAGGGCCCCGCCTTGCGCCACACTCTAGTGCCACCACCGACGACCGGAAACCAGGATGCCGCCGGTGGGGTAGAGCGGTCGACAGCGGTTCCCCCGACGACCACGGGTCCTCCGCCAGGGGCAGGCCCTGAGGCACCTCCCCAGCAGAGGCCCTACCTCCTGAGAAAGCCTTGCTCCGAACGCCGTGGTGGTGATGTCGGATCTCTGCCCCTCTCTGGCAGCCCCCTGCGCCCCCCTCCCGAGGGGTAGGAGACTGCAGGAGTGGGGCAACCGCTCTTTGTGGCGACCTGTACCTCCTGCGACCTATGGTTAGCGTATGTTTGCTCTTGAGGAAGTAGCGGTACCCGATAATCGTCGCCCCCGGCATGACCAGTGGGACCGTCTCGAGGCTCCTGGAAGAGCGCGGCTTCTGGCGTCTCATCCCTCCAGCTTGGGTTGAGGAGCGAGTCTTGTTCTCCCTTATGCGGGTGCCCTTGGTCCATCATGTGGGGCACGTATTCTTCCGGGCGCCATCCCGAAGGCCACGCTGTAGTCCTGAAGCGTGCCTTGCTGCTCGCTTGACGCGCCCGCCCGTAGGGTAGTGGCGCGGGCGGTCCACCAGGCCGTGAGTTACGCCGAGTCCTTCTTCTCGGGCGGGCAACCCCGCCCGCCGCCCGACGCTGACAGCTTCGCTGGTGTTGGAGTAGCTTTGGAGACCGCGGGCGCGCGAGGAGCCCCCATGCGGGCCGCCCTCGGCCTGAGATGGAAGCTGGGTGCAGAAGGGGTGAACCCCCGAGGCGGCAAAGCCCAGGAGCTCCGCCACTCGCTTCCAAAGCAAGACGTCGCGCCGCTTCCAAGAGCCTCGCACTGCAGCAGCTCTCGGGCCACCATGAGCGCGGCCCTCGAGTTCGCCTGCTCCCGGCGGGTGTACGGTGAGGTGGTCGCGGCTTGATTGGAGGCTCTTGCTGCCGACCACGCCTGCCGCGGCATGAGAGCCGTCGAAGCCTGTCCGCGTCGCCCGCGGCCTGCAGCGCCCTGCGGACCGTGAGCTGCCTGGGCACGGGTCGCCGAGGCGAAGCGGTTGCGTGGGCGGGCCACACCGCCAAGGATCTGGGTTGCCCGCTTGGTCGCGGACATGGTGATGATGATGCGACGAGACACGAGGTGGCGTATATGGATTCCGTGCACTTTACCTGCGCGCCAAATGTCGGATTTCGGTTCGGTAGACCTCGAAGGTTCGAACTCGGGTGCGCCGGAGATCCAACCCTCCACCGTCTCGTACATCGCCGAATCGCAGGGACCTAAACTACTAGAAAGAACAGCACAAGAGACGCAAGATTTATACTAGTTCGGGCCACCGTTGTGGTGTAATACCCTACTCTAGTTTGTGGTATGGTGGATTGCCTCTGGGGCTATTGACGAACAGTACATGGAAGAACAGCCTCGCGAGCGTCTGTTCTTGGTGGGTGTGATGAACTGCTAAGTGGTGTCCCGTCGCTCTAGCTTGAGGATCGGATCTCTATCTCTTTCTCTCTCCGGATTCCAAATGCCGGATCTCCTTTCTATCGACCGTTCCTCTACTCTGAGTGTGGCTACTCCTATTGTGATGCCCCAAGACCGGAGCTTCAGTTGCCTTCCAGGGTTTCCGAGTTTTGTCGTGTGATTTGTTTTGTTTGTGCATTCATCATGTCATCTCTTGCATTGCATCATCTCATCATGCCATCATATCATTAATTTTTAAAACTCTTCTAAATAAATTGCATGGATTTCTCGATCCATTTAAATCGAGGGAATTCACTTGTGACTTCTCTTTATAACATACCCTCCCGATATTTAGGGAGATATTATAAAATATTCCATTGTTTTGGAATCACCATAACCCACTTGCAAAATAAATCCCATGCCTTTTCTGCTCCGAGTTGACCTCAAAAACCTTGCCAATATTATTTCATCATTTTTCGGAGCTCCACCGAAATCCTCAACATTTTTGGACCTTCCCAAACCTCACTTCCTATTCAAATCATTTGAATTTAATTCAAATGAGTTTGAATTTACATCTTGCAATCTTGCCACTTCTATTTATCTGTGGTCATGCTTATTTTTATGAGTCCAGAAAAATTGTCCTCGTTCCCAAATTCTTTCCCTAACCCTCTCTTTCTTTTTGTCTCTCTATATTTCTTTTCTGCTAAGTATAACAGGGAGAGAGAGCCCAGCCATGCCTCCTGGGCCTCCCAACCTCCCGCAGGCCCAGCTCCTCCACGGCCCAAGGCCCAGCCGGCCCCTGCCTATCCTAACCTAGCCCGACTCCTCCAGTCCACAAGACGATCCCTCTCGATCCCCGCCTCCTCCTTCACCACCATCTCCCTCGCCGACCCCCTCGGCCTCCTCCACCTCGTCGCTGCTCGAGCCCCGCCGATCCCTCGCCTCCCTCCTCTCGATCCCCATCTCCTCTTGATCTCCCACGCCCGCCCACCCACTGGAGGGCCACCCTGCGCGCGACCCTGCCGCTTTGCTGCCTCGCCCCCTCCTCGCTCTACCCGCCGCCGCCGGCCTCTGCTTCTCCTCTCCTCCGCGACGCCTCCGCCAGCCCTTGGCAGCAGCGTCGTCGCCTCCTTCCTCATCGAGCCAGGGAGTGGAGCTCCTCGTGTCGTCCCCTCGCCGCTTGTCGCCTCCTGCCTCTGCCGCCCCAGCCCGGCCGCCGCCTTGGCTCCCCGAGCGCCTCCCGCCGCTGTTCCCCTGCAACCTTCCCTCCCTCTCGCATCGCCGCTTCCCCATGGCGCCGCGCCTGATGTTCCTCCTGCCGCGTCCGCAGCCTGCCTCCTCTCCAGCGCCCCCTCAAGTCCGCCGCGCGCCATGGGCGCCTCCCTCCAAGTCCAGCGCCGGTGCCCTGCTTGCCCCCTCTGGTTCGCCCCTATACGAGGTGGACGAGCGCCTCGCTCGCGCTGCCCCGCCGGACCTCTCCTGCATGCTGCCTCTTGCTCCCGTCGACCCTGCACCATGCCTCTGCCATCCATGAGATCGCCAAGTCCGAGACCTCTTTGAACAGGAGCATTGCTTTTGGATCGCCAAGTACCTCTACGGATGCACTGGTCGTCTACGACAAGTGTACCTCTACGTGCGGATTCACCAAGTACCCCAACAACGTGTACATCACTACCGTCGCAAGAACCGAGACCGGAAAGTTCAGAAGATCCCAAGTACCACTACGACCCGTGTACCACGACGAACATGTACGGCTACATGACAACCCGACGACCACCGAACCGGAAACGCCAAGTACCCCTACGCGCTAAGACGCCAAGTCCGTTTCGGGATTCATCAAGTACCACTATCGATGACTCGTACATCTACGAACGTGTACAACTACTTCCTCTACATTGCACCGTCCCGTTTGAACGCTTCGAAGGTATAACCGCTGAGACGACCGCCGTGAACGAATGCTTGTATGTTGTATGAGATGCACCCTATGTTTGGACCGTGTCCGAATTGTTCCTTGCACGTTCCTCGTTTGCCATGCCACCGTCCCGTGGGAACCCGCTAACCGGGAACACCCCACCATCTTGCTCAACTCGCTTCCGTCACACTTTCCTTTGCACCGCATCTCAATCGAAGTTATCGGAACCGAATGTTGCCGTGGCACCATTTCGTTGTCGCTTGTCGTGGCACCTTTTCGCTTCCGCCACGACGACAAATGCTTCATAACATGCTCATGTCAATTTTAATAAAATTGCATAAAACTTGCACATGTCATCCGCATCATGATAACAACATTTAAATGTTTATAATTGTTGTTTGCATTAATTTGCTTATATGCCATGCTAAAATGATTTATTTCATAACTAAATAACCGTAGCTCGGATTTAAATAAACTTTATATGTAAATGGGGTGGAAAAATGCCTAGTTTAACATGGTAGCATTACTTTGCATGTTTAACAACTCTAAAATATGCTTTAGGTCAGAACAGTACCAAATTCGAAATATGCATATGGGGTTTTACCGAAATTGTTGTTTGTTGTTCCGGCCTCATTTAAACTTGCCTAAATAGATAATTTACTTATGTTTCACCTCTTGCCATGTTTAACAACATTTAATATTGTTGAGTACCTAAAGGAGAGCGAACTAAATAATTGATGTGGTGTTTTGTCAATATGCAACTCGTTGCATATTGAGCTCCACTTAACTTGTAGTGTTGTTTGTGCATATTGCCATGCCATGCATATTTAAACCGGACATGCATCATACTTGTTTGCGCATCATGCCATGTTTATGTGATGGTTGTTTTACTATGTTGTTTGCTTCTTTCCGTTTTGCTTCTTGCTTAGCTTCGGTTTCGTTCCGAGTTGTGAGGATTCGCTCGACTTCTTCCGCTTGTCTTCTTCATGGGCTCGTTCTTCTTCCTTATGGATTTCAGGCAAGATGACCATACCCTCGAAATCACTTCTATCTTTGCTTGCTAGATGCTCGTTCTTTTGCTATGCCCATGCTGCGATACCTACCACTTGCTATATCATGCCACCCATATTGCCATGTCAAGCCTCTAACCATCCTTTCCTAGCAAACCGTTGTTTGGCTATGTTACCGCTTTGCTCAGCCCCTCTTATAGCGTTGTTAGTTGCAGAAGATGAAGTTTGTTCCTTGTTGAACATGGAGATGTTGTTCCTTGTTGGAACATGTTTACTTGTTGGGATATCACAATATATCTTATTTAATTAATGCATCTATATACTTGGTAAAGGGTGGAAGGCTCGGCCTTATGCCCGTGTTTTGTTCCACTTGCCGCCCTAGTTTCCGTCCATACCGTGTTATGTTCCCGGATTTTATGCTCTTACACGGTTGGGTGATTTATGGGACCCCTTGACAGTTCGCTTGAATAAGACTCCTCCAAAGAAGGCCCAACATTGGTTTTACCATTTGCCACCTAAGCCTTTTTTCCCTTGGGTTCTGCAGACTTAAGGGTCATCTTTATTTTAACCCCGGACCAGTGCTCCTTCGAGTGCTGGCCCAAACCGAAGCGATGTCCGCGCCCACGGGCAATCGGGTCTATGCCAACCCGACGCCTTGCTCATCCGGTGTGCCTCGAGACCGAGATATGTGCAGCTCCTATCAGGATTTGTCGGCACATCCGGGCGGCTTTGCTGGTCTTGTTTTATTGCTGTCGAAATGTCTTGTAGTCCGGGATTCCGAGATTGATCGGTCTTCCCGTAGAAGGAATATCCTTCGCTGACCGTGAGAGCTTATAATGGGCTAAGTCGGGACACCCCGCAGGTATTATCTTTCAAAGCCGTGCTCATGGTTATGAGGCAGATGGGAATTTGTTAATGTCCGTTGTAGAAAACCCGGTTGATCTTAATTAAAATACACCAACGGCGTGTGTAACCGTGATGGTCTCTTCTCATGGAGTCCGGAAGTGAACACGTGTTGGAGTTATGTGTGACGTAAGTAGTTTCGTGATCACTTCTTGATCATAGTTGTTCGATCATGCCTTGCTTTCTTCTCGCTCTCTTTTGTGATTGTAGCCACCAGATATGCTAGTCGCTTGTGCAGCTCCACCTCACTACCCTGTCCTACCTTTAAGCTTAAATAGTCTTGATCTCATGGTGTGAGATTGCTGAGTCCCCTGACTCACAGATACTTCCAAAACCAGTTTGCGTGTGCCGATGAAACCTTGGTGACACATCCGAGCTCAAGGAGGAGCTCAAGAAGATCTTGTTCTTTGTGTTGTTTCGTTTCAGCTTGATCAAGAGTGGAGCCTAGTTGGGACGATCGGGGATCTGTGTAGCATTTGGGGTAGTCTTCTTTTATTTTGGTTCCGTAGTCGGACCTTGATTGTATCTGTATGATGTACTGCTTACTCATGTATTGTGTGAAATGGCGATTGTAAGCCAACTATGTATCTCTTTCCTTATGTATTACATGGGTTGTGTGAAGATTACCTCACTTGCGACATTGCTTTCAATGCGGTTATGCCTCTAAGTCGTGCTTCGACACGTGGGAGATATAGCCGCATCGAGGGCGTTACACCTATTTATAGGCGAAGGCCCTGGGCCTCTTCCCAAATAGTGAGCGGGAAGGGCGCCAACAATTGGCCATTTTGAAGGGGAACAGCGGGTACACTTATCCGCACTAAAGTTGGTCCTCGCCGCCAAAGGCTCGTGATGACGCTTGCTTGGGATCCACGATGACTCCTTCCCGCCGTGGGGCTGGTCTTGGTCTTGTTGCACCAAACGGATGCCTTTGCTTGATGCTCGCCGCACTTGCTCCCTTTGCACCAAAGAGGAAAGGAGGATTGCACGGGCTGGCGCCCGACTTGCGCCCTTGGTCGTCATGGCTTGCGTCACGGGCACCTCATGAGGTACCCTGCCTTGAACTCTCCGCCTCCTCATGAGCCAGCCTCGACGAGGCCGTGCTCGAGAAGCTCCTGGTCAATCCGCATGCAGGCTTGGCCCCTCGCTATGGTCTTGAGCTTGTGTTGATGAAGATGGGCTGTCCTGGGCCTCCTTTGAGCCACGCCGCAGGCCGCAGGCATGCAAGTCTGGGGACCCCCATTCCCAGAACGCCGACAGTATTTCCAGCTACATTTAAACTTGCCAAAATAGTTAATTTAATTATGTTTCACCTCTTGCCATGTTTAGCCACATTTAATATTGTTGGGTACATAACGGGAGAGAACTAAATAAATGAATGTGGTGATTCGTCAATATGCAACTCCTTGCATATTGAGCTCCACTTAATTTGTAGTATTGTTTGTTGCACTTTGCCACGCTATGCCTCATTAAACCGATATGCATCTTACTTGATTGTGCATCATGCCATGTTTATATGATGGTTGTTTACCATGTGGTTTGCTTCTTTCCAGTTGTGCTTCTTCTTGATTGTTCCGGTTACGCTGTGAGTGTGAGGATTCGTTCGACTCCGATGGTTCGTTTACTTTGTCGGTGTTTTGGGAACGGGGGTCCCCAGACTTGCCGGCCCACGGCGTGGCTCTGCGAGCGGGCCCGTACGACCCATCTTCACCAATAAGCTTTCAAGACCCTCGCGAGGGGCCAAGCCTCGAGAGTCGGACGACACAAGACCTCCTCGGGTGCGGCCTCACCAGACTGGCTCGCGAGGGGCGGAGAGATCAAGGCAGGGCAAACCTCGCGAGATTCTGGTGAGGTGAGCCATGACAATCGAGACCAGGCGGGCGCTAGCACACGCAGTGTCCTTGTTTCCTCTTTGGTGCTAAGGAGGCAAGCACATGCAAGGAGTATCGAGGCATCAAGCAACGGTTTCCATATCGGTGCAACGAGACCAAGACTAGCAGGACGGCAGGATGGAGGTCATCGTGGAGCCCAAGGCGGCGTCACCACCAGAGCCTTTGGCAGACGAAGACTTCTTTTGTCAGGATAAGCTGTACTAGCTGTCCCCTTTCAAATTAGCCGTTGTGGGATACCTTCCCGCTCAATATTTGGCAAGAGGGTCGGGGCCTCTATAAATAGGACTAGCCACACAGAAGGAGGGGACGGATTCCGATCATTCTCATCCACACAAGTTTACCAAGCACAAGAACACCTCTCCTCAGGAGGCTGTTCTTCCCATTGTACTGTTCATCCTCAGCCCAAGAGGCAATCCACCGCCACCACACTGGAGTAGGGTATTACACTATAACGATGGCCTGAACCAGTATAAATATTGTGTCCCTTGTGATGCGAGTTCGTCAAACTAGCTTAGAGACCGCGAAGCGCGAGAGGGCGTGATCTGTGAGGGAGAGATATTCGTGCACACCCAGAGTTCGAACCTTAAGGGTTTTGCCGGAACCCGAGATCCGACATTTGGCGCGCCAGGTAGGGGTGCACCAGAGCCTCTTCCCCGCCAGTTTATCCACCAACGCTCCGCAGTTCCGATGTCCGGCGACCCAAGGACCGACGCCGACCGCTGGGCAGCCTGGCCAGCCCAAGAAAACCTCAACTCAGCGCTTCCAAAGTGCACGAAAAGCCACCTAACACTACTGGGCGCGGGCAGCGCCGCCCACTTTACTTCCACGACAGCGCGAAGTTGCTGCAAGGGCCGCAGTTACGTTAAGGCAGCAAGCCACACACCCGACGGGAGCAGTCGAACATGTGGGCTGCAGTCATGGTGGCGCGGGAGCTGCTGCGGTACCGAGTAATGGAGAGATGCCGGGATGCGTTGCTGGAACACGTCGCCGAGCTACTGGACGCCGCGGCCACGGGAGCGCCGCCCTACTGCTACCAGCTCATGCCTTAGGCAGCGGCTGGATCCCACGACGGGCCTCGCCACGCCCACGTGCTCCCGAGTGCGCCCAGGGGCCCTGTCGGCATCAACGCGATCCTCGGCGGAGGGCCCCCCGTCGCGCCCGCACCACCCCAGATCGGTGCGGGCACGAGCGTTGTCGCACACGGACCCATTGGATCACCGCCCTACCGTCCTTAGGACGACGTGACTGGTCGGGCGACATGGAGCGTGGGGCACTTCGGCGAGGTCTTCGGGGCAGCGGCCTTGGAGGCCTACGTGCCCCACATGATGGACCAGGATTACACACCGGAGGACAACTCAGGTTCGTTCTTCGGACTAGGATGGGAGGAGGCGTTAGGATCTGAGGCCTTCCAAGAGCCGCCAGAGAGCCCCACCAACCGCGCCAACGACAACAGATATAGGGTACCACTAGTCTCTCAGGGGCAGGCTTACGCTAATCATGAGTCGCAGGTTAATCAGGTCACAGCACCAGGCGGCGGTTCCGGCACGGCGATATCCGCCTCACCAGGAGGGACCCACTGGGGGCTACGTGGGGGGAGCCAGGAGCAAGGCCCCTCTCGGCGTCGCTCGGAGCAAGGCGTCGCCCGGACGTAGGCCCTCTGCCGGGGAGGCGCCGGCGAGCCTTCCCCGGCAGAGGACCCGTGGTCACTGAGGGCGCCGCTGGCGTCCCCTCTCCACCCTTTGGTGTCGTCCTGGTTTCTGGTCGTCCCAATGGTGGTAGAGTGTGGCGCAAGGCGGGGCCCTCGTCTGGCGATATGAAGTAAGGCTCACGCCTGTGAAGGTCTCCGCTCGTGACATTCTCACGTAATAATGAGTGGGGCTGTATACGCCCTGGAGCCTCAGGAGTGTCACCCTCGGGCCTCGGGTGCTCCCTCCCACATCCTAGTGGCAGCACTTAGCTCCGCGCTGGTGAGAAGACTCGAACACAAGAAGACTAGACTAGGCGCCGGACGCGGCCATTTACTTTGGATCTCTTTTTTGTAGCCTTGCCTTCTGGATTTGGATTTAAGTTGAAGTTGAATTTTCATTGATGCGTTCGTGGGGTTCCTTTTCTCGTTCAAGCGATTTCTTGCTATCTGGTTCTTGCCTTAATCTGGACTTCACGCCTGATGCTTCCCCCTCACGAGCTCCTCGTGAGTGGGGTTAGGCACGGCGCACACGTGCCACGCGCATGACACGCCACGGCTGGCGCTAGCTCATCACGCGCCCCCCTCGGGCGTGTCGACAGGCTTCTCAGGAGCTTCCCGGAACGCGCAACCTCCCGAACCGGTGTGTGGCTCGCCCAGGTCAAGGTAAGTTACAACAACAAGCTCGCCACGAGACTCATGAGCATACGAAGGCACATGTTCAGCTTGGCTCAAAATAGGGATAATGTTCTGTTTACATGAGGGGCCCCCCCTCCCAAAATGCTCTTACAACCTCTAGGGCCGCGCCCGAGCTTTGTGTCTAGGATAAACAGCAGGGGAACACGAGATCAGTCAGACAAATCGCTCGCTGCGTCACCTGGGTCGCCCTCGGGCACGCTGCTGGCATCGCTGTCATCCTCGCTAGCCTCACCATCACCTTCACCAGTGCCACCATCACCATCGTCAACCACATCACCTTCATCCGCCGCGACCGCCACCGCATCATCCTCGGAAGTGAAGGCCCTGACCAGCGCGTCCACATTGTCCTCCATCCACCATGCCATATCATCCTGATAGCCTCCGGAACAGGGGCAATGGCAGCGTCAAAATCAAAGTTTGGGTAGGTGTTTTGGAGATGGCTGAAGACTCGGGAGAATGCGCGCCTCAGCAGACCGCGGCTCCTCTCTTCAAGAAGATGGCGAGCCCTCTCGGAATGATTCTCCAAGCGCGTCACCACGTCGGTGAAGAAGCGGAGATGGCTGGCGTAGTCGGTCATGCGGGGATGAGGGGCATTCTCATTGCAGATATGGCCCAACGCCGAGTTGGCCCTGTTCCTGCGGCCCTCAAGCATGGGGGCCTGCACGCGCTCTAGTGTCCGCCACTCGAGCATTTCCTCCCTGTTCTGCCGCGCAACGGACTCGGCATCATCGACCCTCTGTTGAAGAGAGAGCAGCTCGGCGCGGGCAGAGTCCAGTTCCTCCTGCGCCAAGACCAGGGAGGCTGCGGTGGCCTCCTCGCGCTGCTCCCCCTCAGCTAACCTGGGCCTAAGGGCAGCAGTCCTATCCGCAGCGTCAGCTTCCGCAAGCTTCATCTTCAGGTCATGCCGACCCTCAAGATCCGCGTGAGCCTCGGCCACCTGGCGATCGACCTACTCCTCAGCCCTGGCCTCGTGCGTGCTAACAACATCTTTTGCTTGAGCAACTTGACACTCCCTCGTCTCCAGTCCCTCGAGCTTGAGGCTACGCTCCACGGCTTCCAGTGCCAACGCCTCCTCACGCTTCCGGATCTCTTCTTCTTTGGCGGGTGTCCCCCTCAGCGACGCAAGGGAAGCTCTCCGCTCCTCCACCTGC
The DNA here is from genome assembly GCA_021605205.1 of Aegilops longissima. Classification (NCBI taxonomy): domain Eukaryota; kingdom Viridiplantae; phylum Streptophyta; class Magnoliopsida; order Poales; family Poaceae; genus Aegilops; species Aegilops longissima. The sequence continues at coordinate 103,220 of JAHIAM010001166.1, read as the reverse complement.
CACTCCAAGGAAGCGCTCCAGGCTTGGAGCTCCCACGCGCGCTTCTCCGCAGCTTCATGACGGCGATCAGCTTCTTGGGCTTCTTCTTGAGCTCGAAAGCAGGCTTCACGCGAGGCTACGAGAGAGGCCTCGGCCTTCGCATTATCAAGCTCGCACTGGTGGCGCCCGAGGTTGATAGCCACCTTAAGCTTATGCTGCTCCTCTGCCAGTTGAAGACCCTCGGCCATGAGGCGTGTGTCCACCTCCACGAGCTCTTCACCAAGCCGGTTCATCGCGCCCATCGCCTCCTGAAAGAGCTCGTGGCAGACGACGCTCTTATCTTGCGCAAACTTGAGCATGCCGCTGACTCCGTCCTCCGCCGCAGGAGACGCGGACGGGGCCCGAAGAGGCACGCCCCCTAGCAGCAGGGGGCTGGGGGCTGGCGCCTGCCTGGCTGACGGCCCAGCCGCGCAAGGGGCCCAGACGAGCGAAGATCGGCCGCCTGAAGAGGACTCCAAGATCGAAGCCAGCCAACCGTCATCCCAGACCAGGGGAGGGGCCCTTGGCACACTGGTCGTGTTCCAAGCAAGGCCCAGAAGAGGAGGCGACGAAGGAATGAGCTCAAGGCACCCCGCTGGCAGGCTCGCGGCGCTCAAGTCTAGCGGGGGAGGTGGGCGAGAGGAGGCCGCTTCTCAGGAGATTCAGCGGCCCTGGCAGAAGGGATCCTGAAGAGCCATCATCAGGAAGGGAAGTAGCACTCAAAGAATCACAGAGATAAGGTACTTACTCATCGATGGAGATATACTTCCTCCGCTTCAATGGCCCAAAGACGTCGCCGCTACAGCTCGGGGATCCCTTCCTCTTGCGGAGCTCCTCAAAATCCACATGGAGCCAGCCAAAGCGTTGTATGTGGTGACCATCCCGAGCGCAACTGGGGAAGCGCCCCAGGAGGCCTCGGGAGCGCCAATATGGGGAGAAGTGTCGGGCTCCGCCTCACGACGACCTGCTGATGCCTCGGGAGCTCCGACCTCATGGGCAGCGGGCTGCGTCGCCCCTTCAGCTGCCGCCCCGGCGTGGGAATCACGGGTTCCCAAGGATGACGCCTCGGAAGCCTCAGGCAGCATCGACGATCGCACCAGCCTGCGGCCCCGACAAGATTTGCCCCCAAAGGTCCACTCTTGGGGCAAGGTCGGGGCTGGTGGCAAGGAGAGGGACCACGATGATTGGGTTCTCACGGGGCCCCACGAGGCCGACTGGGCGCAGCACCCACTCATCAAAGGAGGGCATGTGCTCCACGAATTGCACCTTGTTCAAGCAGTGGTACAGAAGACAACTCTTCCCTGGCATGTCATCAGGCGACGGGACTTATGTCAGGACCTCGAGCACCGTACGTCGCGCCCCAAGGGGGAGCCCAGATTCCTGAAGTCTCATGTGGTCATTGCTGCTAAGCAAGGCCCACATCGGTCGAGAGTGTCGCTGAAGTGGCGCGACTCAGCGCCGGACGAACTCCCGCACCACCATGGGCGCAGTCATGCCGCGGTCCTTCAGCATCTTGAACCTGAGCCAGACGGGGACAAGGCAAGGATCGGCAAGCCTCTGGTGGCACCAACCGGAGTTGGGAATGGCGGGCGCTGACAGAGAAGAGAGCAGGGGGCTGCGCACTCCGACATCAACGAATACCCACCGTGTCCGAAATTCTCTTGTGGATGGTGGGAGCTCAAAGTCAATCCCCGTGCTGGCCGTCGCCACCACGGCATGGAAGCTCAGGCATCCTGAGGTCTGTCAGGGATCAGTCAGGTGCAACGAGAAGAAGTGGTGTAGAAGTGCGGCGGAAGGAGCTATGCCCACCATGGCCTCGCAAAGAAAGGTGAAGACGGGGAGAAGGGTCACGGATTGAGGATCGAGGTGCAACATGTGGATCTGGTAATGGGCAAGCAATGCATTGAAGAAGGCGGAAAAAGGAGGAACCAGGCCGGCCCAGAGGGCATCGATGAAGAATGGGACCTCGGTGGCCTTCCTATCGACGCGATCTTGAGATGCAGGCCAGGCCACCGTTTCCCCCCACACTGAAGCTGGAGTCGAGCATGGGACGCACCTTGTCCATGGCTTCTTGTTTGAGTACCAGCGACCTGCCAACGGCGGGCTGAATGGACGGATGTAGTTCGGCAGAGGACAGGGGACCCTTCCCTTTCTCCATCTGATCCGACGCCATGGCGATGGGAGAGATGAGCTCAGATCAGATTGGGGGAAGGAGGTGAGCTTCGGGGAAGCGGAAGAATTGGGGGAGCGCGTCGAAACAAGGGGAAGGAAACCGTGTAGACTGCGGTGGCCGCCTAGCCAAGCGGGTATCAAGGCAGCGTGGGCAAGTGGAGACGCCCACGTCCAATCAGCTGCCACGCGTCGACCAAGGCCGCAGGCTATTGGGGCCCGTGGCGCTCCGCACTTGCCCATTGGCTTTGCCTCGAAGCCAAGCCCGAGCGCGCCTTGGGCCCGGGGCTACTGGTGTTCCGGGGAACGGGGTCCCCAGACTTGCTCGCTCATGCCCACGGTGTAGCTTCATGAGCGGGCCCAGACGCCCATCTTCACCAACAAGCTTTCAAGACCCTCGCGAGGGGCCAAGCCTCGCGAGGCGGACGACACAAGACCTCCTCGGGAGCGGCCTCACCAGGCTGGCTCTCGAGGGGCAGAGAGATCAAGGCAGAGCAAACCTCGCGAGGTTCTCGTGACATGAGCCATGACGATCGAGACCAGGTGGGCGCCAGGCGGGCGCTAGCACGCACAGTGTCCTTGTTTCCTCTTTGGTGCTAAGGAGGCAAGCGCAGGCGAGGAGTATTGAGGCGTCAAGCAAAGGTTTCCATATCGGTGCAACGAGTCCAAGACCAGCAGGACGGCAGGAAAGTGGTCATCGTGGAGCCCAAGGCGGCGTCACCACTAGAGCCTTTGGATGGCGAAGACTACTTTTGTCAGGATAAGCTGTACTAGCTACCCCCTTTCAAATTGGCCGTTGTGGGATCCCTTCCCGATCAATATTTGGGAAGAGGGCCGGGGCCTCTACAAATAGGACTAGCCACCACAGTAGGAGGGGACGGATTCCGATCATCCTCATCCACACAAGTTTACGAAGCACAAGAGTGCCTCTCCTCAGGATGTTGTTCTTCCCATTGTACTGTTCATCCTTAGCCCAAGAGGCAATCCACCACCACCACACTAGAGTAGGGTATTACACCACAATGGTGGCCCGAACCAGTATAAATCTTGTGTCCCTTGTGTTGCGAGTTCGTCGAGCTATCTTAGAGATCGTGAAGCGCGAGAGGGCGTGATCTGTGAGGGAGTGATCTTCGCGCGCACCCCAGAGTTCGAACCTTAAGGGTTTTGTCAAAACCCGAGATCCGACATCCTTCATGGATTTGGTCTTCTTCCTAGTGGGATTTCAGGCAAGATGACCATTACCCTGGATCTCACTACTATATTTGCTATGCTAGTTGTCTTGATGCTATCGCTATGTCGTGCTACCTACCACTTGTTTATCAAGCCTCCCAAATTGCATGATAGCCTCTACCTTTTCCACCATCCTAGTAGACCATTGTTTGGCTATGTTACAGCTTTGCTCAGCCCCTCTTATAGCGTTGCTAGTTGCAGGTGCAGTTGCAGGTTGTTCCATGTTTGGACATGGATATCATGGGATATCACAATATCTATTGTTAAATTAATGCACATAAATACTTGGTAAAGGGTGGAAGTCTCGGCCTTTTGCCTGGTGTTTTGTTCCACTCTTGCCGCCCTAGTTTCCATCATACCGGTGTTATGTTCCTTGATTTTGCGTCCCTAACACGGTGAGGGTTTATGGGCCCCTCTTGACAGTTTGCTTTGAATAAAACTCTTCCAGCAAGACCCAAGCTTGGTTTTACCATTTCCCTAGTAACAACTAAAACTTGCATAGGGACTTTCCTGACCCCGAGGACTTAATCAACCCCCCGGGCCAGTGCTCCTCATGAGTTTTGGTCCAAAATGGCAGTAGCCGGGGCCACCAATGGGTGTGCCAGACGGAAACTTAGCCAATCCGATTGTGGGCTGAGACGAGATACGCGCGGCTACCATCAGGGTGTTGGCACGTCGGGAGGTCTTGCTGCTTTTGTTTTACCATTGTTGAAATGTCTTGTGCATCGGGATTCCGAGTCTGATCAGAGGGTCCTGTGATGGAGGATTGTCTTCGCGGATCGTGAACTTGTCATGGGCTAAGTTGGGACACCCCTGCAGGGATTATACATTTGAGAGCCGTGCCCACGGTTATGTGGAAGATCGGAATTTGTTAATATCCAATTGTAGCGAACTTGAAGTAAACTCAATTAAGATACACCAACCGCGTGTGTAACCGTGACTGTCTCTTTTCGAGGAAGTTCGAGAGGAGAACAGGGTTGTGTTATGTTGGAATGTAAGTAGTTCAGGATCACTTCTTGATCATTACTAGTTTGTGACCATTTGCGTAGTTTCTCATCTTACTCTTGTTTTCGTAAGTTAGCCACCATACATTGCTTAGCCGCTGCTGGTGCGCGTCGGTCCTAAACAAACGGTTTTTAACCCCTATCCGCGACGGCATTTGGAACCGTCACCAAGTGAGTGTGGGCGATAGGGGGGTCCTTCCCACACGACCAAAAACCGTTGGGGATAGGGCCCCTACAGTACTCCTACTCGTTTCTGCTCGCACTGCCATCATATTCGGTATTGTGTGGTGCTAGGTTTATGATGCGCGGCCCATCACAAATGGTTCACTATTATAGAACGTGTATGATGCGCGGCCCATCACAAAGGTTCACCGTTAAGAAGATTAGCTAATCGTCGTACGAGTGTCGGGCAGGATTACGAAACGTCGGACCGTCGTAACATCGTCGTACACGCTATTCTGTGGTGCAACATTTATGATGCATACTTCATCAGAAATAGTTCATGGTTGCGGATCGTGTACGATAAGGCAACTAACACAAATGTTTAGTTTGCCCGCACCGTTTTTGATATTGTCTGACATCGCACACGCTTTGCAAATGGCAACTGTGTGCATGCTTGCACACATTTCCTCTCTGTGAACCGTCTCTGATTATGGTGCATATCGCAAACGTTTGTGTTTTACCAACCGTGTGTGTCGTAACAACCTGGAGAGCGTAAATTCACCGTAATTTAATTGCTGCTTTTCCAAATTGTACTGGATTTGGATTTGAATTTGAATGTATGCTACAACTTTATTCATATCCATCAAGTTCAAACAACCAATGCATTATTCGATTCATAGGTACATATGTTCAATAATTACATAAGAACCAAATAAAGAATGATGAACCATAGTTGTATACTTGTACTATTAAAGACGGTAAAGAAAGAGGCAACATATATTCTGGTTGTTGAACAAGGTGAAGCGGAATGCACATATTGTTCCCTCCTCCATGCAGAAGGCACGCACGACTATAGTCCAACCCCTTGTGATGGCCGACCGCCCATCCTTCATGGTCTTCATGAAAACATCTAGATAATCACCGTGTTCTGGTAGAAATACTTTAACTTTTGCATGCCCACCAATCATGTAGTTTGAAAGGTAATCTTGAGTAAACTGCTTTGGCAACCACTGCAAAGGAAAAAGATTCAGACATTGTCATCTAACACAACTCATTATGGGCGGTAAAAAGAAGGCTGCAGAGTTCTTACTTACCATCCTGCAGTTCGATGTTGTCTTGGATAAAGTGTAAACAAATAGTTAAATTGCCATCTTTGGACCTTTTACTAACAATCTTTATAAGCTTCCTCACTTGATGCTGGTTCATCGATATCTCATTGCCCCATACGCAGAAAGGGTCGAACGTGGATCTTTACCAATTACATATGTACCTAAAAGCACCAAGTTAATATTAGAAGCTAAACAACGCACAATGATGTAGTACAACACTCTTTTATAATATGTCTATATACATCTGTATGTGGTAGTCCATTTGAAATCTCTAAAGAGACAAATATTTAGGAACGGAGCAAGTATCTTATAACATCCAATATACTCACACATTAGATGAATTAACCTCTTATATTATGGGTCGGAAGGAGTTTAGTTCATTCTTACAAATTATCTGCTGCTGTATCCACGGGTTACAATTAGTTTGAGCTAGTTCGGGCTCAAATAGCCCTAAAGTATATCTAAACATGAGGGCAAGTTTGAGCTAGTTGCATCTATAACCCACCCAAAAAACTAGTATCCAACCCAAGAGGTGCTAATTGGAGCTAGTTCTCCTAGTGCATTTATTGTCAATCTAACCGTGCCATCCAAACAACTCGTTGGATGGAGTTAGTTCAGGGTTAGTAATGAGCTAGAAACTAACTCTAACCTCTAGCTAAGTTGAGTATCCAAATAGGGCTGTGTTGTTGCTGTTGCTGCTGCTGCTCTTCTACGTATACCTAGACATCATTACAACATTAATGTAACACTCTTGTTGCTATGTAGCCTAGGATTGCATATTTAGACATTAAGTACAGTGCATGTTGCTATGTAGCCTTAGATATATTACATATGGCCCTAGTTAACCTAAGGAAAAATGGGTTGCAGATATATTCAGTTAAAAGTCCGATTCACCGATTAGTCCCTTATTAGCCGCCGGCCTATATGGTACCGTCTACCAATATCCTGAACAGTGAGCAGATATAAGCCATGGGCTGAAACTTCCTCGATGGAAAACAACAGTCGTTCCCAAAATTTTCCTGTGTAGGTACATCGAGAAGCATGTTAAGCACAATAGGCTAAACATCAACTAAAATTCCACATGGCAGACAAAATAATCTCCAAAAGATAGCTTCAGTGTGCAGGTTTAAGCATGCTAGTAAAGCAAAACAAGTGAGAAGGTGTGCTAACTGCAACAGGCCAGACATTTAACAACAAGCAAACATGGTCATTCAAACTGGTATTGTGCCGGTCTAAGTACACTGGTTCTGGTTAAATAAAAATGGAAAGGCGTGTTAACTACAAGATGCAACAACCAAATGTAGTCATTCATAGTGGTATTGTTGAAACTAGTACTGATGAAATTGAACTGCACAGTTCATACTTGCACATATAGAACATCACGCTGTGAATAATCGAATAAACAAGGCATACTACGAACAACCAAAGATAGCATTTGAAACTGAACATATGCTAACTACAAACAACCGAACAATCAAAAAACTTTAGAAGAGGCATATGCTAGCTATAACAGGCTTAACAGCAAGCAAATATATGCATTCCTATCGGTATGTTTAAAACTAGATTGATGAAATGTACTGCACAATAAATAATTGCACATATAGAGCATCACATTGTGAACAACTGAAATAAACAAGACATACTGCAAACAACCAGATATAACAATTAAAACTGGACATATTCTCATTACACTGCAAAAGGGACTCGACAAAACAAATCATGGGTTTCTCCTTGTGAAGAGGCACGGCAAAACAAATCATGAGTTTCCTCACTTGTCACGGATGGGCTCGTTCCCGTGGGAAGAGCACGGACCCTGGATGCGCTCCATGTTGTCGCACATGGGCTCCTTCTCCTTGGAAGAGCATGGCTTTAGAGTGCCCTCCCTTATGTCAAAGACGGGCGCTTTCCCCTTGGAAGAGTAGATGGGCTCTTTCCCCTTGGAAGAGCCGGAGAGCTTGCCCTCCTCGTGGTCGCCGTCGATGAGGTCTGACTTGGAAGCTGTGGATCCCAAACCAATGTCGCAGAATGTGTCCTTTAGAAATGACAAAAGGGGCTCGATGGCGATGTAGAATGGAAAATTGTTGACAACGAGCCATAGGAGATCAGCGGCGGGGTCATGGATGAGATCGACGATGGTTGAACCCGAGGGGTTGGGGGTGGGCCACTTTACCTGTGACACAGCCCGCATCAGGGCATCGCTGTTGATGACCTCGATGTCGTAGCCGGCGGACGAGACATGCCCGCATACTCTAGCCCGCTGCTTGAGTGCCCACCACCAGTAATGGTCGTCAGCTTCCTCGGCGACGTCGGGCGAAGAGACCGCTATACACCTCTTTTGGGACAGTCGCTGCTCGAGCTCCATGGGAAGCATAGCTGGGCTTAGGCTGTGACGCTCTGGAGTGGGAGATGGGGATCTGTGGGAAAGGGGGCGTTTGTTAGGCATCATCTAAGAAACTCAGGGCGGCCTGGGTATGGAGATCGGTGGGTAAGCTGCACGGGCAAAGCGGCAGATGTTGACAATGGAGGCCTGCGGCGGTGGCGGCAGCTGTGGCGGGGACTTTTCTAGGGTTTCGAGCGAGGGAGTGGGTGTGTGTGTGTGTGCGCACCCCCGAGGAGGTTTTGTTGTGTGTGTGTGAGTGGAGGGGGGCGTGGGGTGTTTGAGGAAATGACGTGGGTACTGAAAATTTTACTACGCGTGAGTCAAACGCGGGAGTGAAATGCCGGGCTATTGAAAGTTTTACGATAGTGCATCGCACATGGTCCGGAGATAACAACCATGTGTTATGAAACAGAAAAACCCTCGAGGCGGGCAGATATTTTCTAGGGATGCAGGCGGGATAGGGAACAAGAAACATCGCACATGGTCCGGAGATAACAACCGTGTGTTATGAAACAGAAAAACCCTCGGGGCGGGCAGATATTTTTGAGAGGGCGAGCCTCGTGGAGCCCAATGTACTATGCGGATGTGTGCGTGATAGGTGCACTGGCGTGGCACATGGTTAGTTTGAGGAATGTGTCTGCTAAGGCCATCCGACTTGTCTAATGTTCATAAATTTGGTGAAAAATGACGCGGGAGAGGGTCAGAACACGAACACACTTGCATGTGGACCAAATTTATGTATCAAAAGGGTGGTTTGATTTTCAAATACCAAATGCAACTTCGATGTGGCACCTCTCTTGCAAAGCACACGGTATTTCTTGCCCCCACCCCCCTCATGTCGGCACGAAGGGAATCCTAAGCTATGAATGTATGCCCCTCCCCTCAACCGAGGTTCAAATATCAAAGTGCGAATTAGCTAGCAGCACCCCTCCTCCCTCGTGTCGGCATGAAGGGAATCCTAAACTATGATTGCATGCGCCCCCAACCGAGGTTCACCATAGCAAAGTGCGAAGTAGCTAGTATCCCCCTCCCTCGTGTCGGCACGAAGGGAATCCTAAGCTATGAATGCATTCCCCCCAACGGAGGTTCACCTAGCAAAGTGTGAAGTAGAGCTAGCATCCCCCCCTCCATCGGGTCGGCACGAAGGGATTCCTAAGCTATGATTGCATGCCCACCCCAACCGAGGTTCACCTAGCAAAGTGCAAAGTAGCTAGCAGCCCCCCTCCCTCGTGTCGGCACAAAGGGAATCCTAGCTAAGCTAAGAATGCATGCCCTCCCCCCCAACCGAGGTTCACCCTAGTGAACTGCAAAGTAGTTAGCAGCCACCCCTCCCTCGTGTCGGCACGAAGGGAATCCTAAGCTATGAATGCACATGCCCCCCAACCGAGGTTCACCTAGCAAAGTGCGAAGTAGCTAGCAGACCCCCTCCCTCGTGTCGGCACGAAAGGAATCCTAAGCTATGAATGCATGCCCTCCCCCCCAACCGAGGTTCACCCTAGCAAAGTGCGAAGTAGTTAGCAGCCACCCCTCCCTCGGTTCGGGACGAAGGGAATCATATGCTATGAATGCACATGCCCCCCCCAACCGAGGTTCACCTAGCAAAGTGCAAAGTAGCTAGCAGCCCCCCTCGTGTCGGCACAAAGGGAATCCTAAGCTATGAGCATGCCCCCTCCCCCAACCGAGGTTCACCTAGCAAAGTGCTAAGTAGCTAGCAGCCCCACCCCCTCTTGTCGCCATGAAGGGAATCCTAATTGCTATGAATGCATGCCCACCCCCAACCGAGGTTCACCTAGCAAAGTGCGATGTAGCAAGCCCCCCCCCCCCACACACACACTTTCAGTCGGCGGGCCAGAGAGGCATATATCTAACCAAGATGGATCGTAAAACGTACCAAGAATAATCCACCTTGGTCATACAACCTCTCTCTTGTTTTTGGTCAAAGTGATGGCCGTCCATGCGACCCTGGAGATGGGCTAGCTCGCCAGTAATCATGCAAGTAGCTAGTCCCCGAAGATACATGCGTGTGGCCGAAACATATGTATGGAGAGGTGTGTTTTTGAGTAACAATGGAACAACTTTGATGTGGTACCGTGATTTTGAACTAGAAATCCCCACACTGAGTGAGGGTTAGGTTGACGATGCATATGTATGTTACACCACATTTCAAGCCAATGACGGGGATTCATATATGCATGCATGCGTGCATAGTATATGCGATCAAACTTAATTAGGTCTGAATGTCACCATGACCTATACTAAGATAATACGAACCAAATGAAGAATCTGCCATGGTAACCTACCTTGTTGTTGGTCAAGGTGACCATGGATGTCCACGCGGACCCACAAATATATAGGCTTGTCACCGATAACCACGCGAGGGAGTGTATCGTTCGAAGGCAACCACTACATGCATATGTATGGAGGTGATGCGTGCATGCATGTTTGAATACACAAAATTGATCTGGCACATGTGTCAAAAATCGTACACTAGCTCCCCACACAGAGCGAGATCGGTTCATGATGGTGTCATTGTACTAGCCACTTTGACTCGATGGGAGTGGTTCATGCGTACACATGCATGTGTGTGTGCTCAAAGTGTATCATGCATGTCATCCCAGAGCAAAAATAATAATCCCCTCCTAAGTCAAATTAACCTCTCTTGTTGTCAGGCAAAAAGAAGTGATGTACCAAGCGGGCCCACAGATGGAAAGCATCGATATCGCTGATATCCGCTTAAGTGGGTGCGACAGGACAACCACCACCGCTTTGCATGTGGTCCAAACATATATATGTTGAATACCCAAAATGCACAACTTTGATGTGCCACATGCCTCAAAAACCATAAACCATGCACCCACACAGAGCGAGGTTCATATCAAGCGTACTACATATGATGGTCCCCTTCCCCCCTCTTCACCGCATACTATATGCTCCTACCATAATATATGTACAACCCAAAAGAATCCTCATCGATGGTGAAATTAATTAACCTCTCCCGATGTAGGTCAAAGTGATGCATGCATGCATGCATCGACGATGGCCTCGTGGGCCAACAAATGAAAGTGCCACACGTGAGTGTCCTAGCTAGGATATATATATGCATGTGGCCCAAAAAGGTGTTGTGTGATGTTTGAATAACCAATTTCACAATTTTGATGTGGCATGTGCCTCGGTAACCAAAAAGTCCCGACACTGGGTGATGTGTACTTGTTCACGGATGCATACATATAGTATGTATGCTAGTCCCCTCCCACCTCTTCGACGCGTACTATATACCACCATAACACAAACAAAAAAGACTCTACCTTTCTGGTCAAATTAACCTCACTGCCGGCTGTTCGTCAAAGTGATGGACGACGACCTCGCGGGCCCATAGAAAGTGTCACACGCGAGTATCGAGTGTCGTGTAGGACAACCATCGACTGTATGTGGCCAAAACATTTATGTATGAAAGGGTTGTGTAATGTTTTAAATAACGATTTCAGGACTCTGATGTGGCACCATCCTGCCTAACAAAATGTCAACCCAGACTGTGGCTCACTACTCATAGTGTACTGTGAGCCACCCACCACCCTAGACGCACACACCCACACACACACCGTGAATCCACCGCAACTACGAAGCATGTTAAATTAATTATCCCGCGGTGAACATACATGTTACCAAAGGTGGGACGTTTTAATTACAAAAAAAAATCACAGAGATCATTAAATCGTTTTAGTACATTGATTGATTGATTTTGTATGGGTATAATGTGCAAAAATCAAATTTGAGCTCCATGCACACGTGACAGTGCACCTAAATGGATTGCAAAAACACATGTGTCTCACTGGGTGCATGTTTACTCCCCGTGCAAGAAATTTCAAACATTGAGAATCTTGATTTTTCAATTCTAGTACATCCGAAACTTATTTGAAATTCATGAAACTTATCGTGTTGTCATATGGACACCAATACAAAGTGGCATTCTACTTTCTTTAGTAAAATTTGAGACCAGTTTTGATGTAATCTTTATCTAATTACAGATGGGAGATTATTAATAATTGGGAACCAATATCCCAAACAGATTATTTATTTGAACCGTGAGCGCTAGACCAACAATGGATGTATGTGCCATGCTTCGGTTAAGCAATAAAGCGGCAGCATTAATCATCCAAATAGAAAAACAATATACATGTCGGCGCGTGACCCATGTGGTGTGCGAGTAGGCGTGAGTTGATGTGATGCATGCAAGCAGTCCGCCGCGCAGGCAGATGGGGAGGCGCGCATGCAGGTGTGTGAATTGACGGAGGTGTGCTCTCTGCGTAGTGTCATCGGGAGGCGTGCGAGTAGCTGTGTGAAACTTTGGTAGGCATGCCAGCAGTCCGGTGCACAGGCTCACCGGGAGGCAAGCCATCGGTTTGACCGCCGCCCGCCTCTCTCCCACAACTCCCACTTCTCCATATTAATGGTGCGCCCGAGTGGCCGCACCCCCCATCCTTGCTACGCACACACAATCCTCTCTCTCTGCTTGCATCCTCGATGCCGTTCTTAGTCCTCAAAGCCGTTAGTGTATCAGGATGCTGCCGAAGCGCCCCATCAGAGGGAGTGGCGACGCTGGGGCTGCTAAAGCACCGGAGCACGGTGCGGAGATGGAGACAGAGGTTGCCGTCACCGCCGGCGAGTTATCGCTGCAACCTGACGTCGTTGATGGCGTCGAGCTTCCATAGCCGGAGGCGGAGTTCCACACCGACTCCGACGACCACTCCGGCGACGACTCCAACGACCACTCCGGCGATGACTCCGACGACCATTCCGGCGACGACTTCGATGACAACGGACAGCTGGTTAGTCATCTATACCCATTTATGTGTCAAATAGATCATAAGGTTTCTCTAGTTACTCCTGCCTCCCCCTTTTTGGAATAGAAATCATGTGGTTATGTTCTCCCAATCCATGAAATCTGAGTAAGTTTGTTAGATCCGTGTAGTGTATTGATTGTTTGAATGGTACAGGTGATAAGTGATTAGTTGTTTCATCTGTTCAAATGATTTCTGCTCGTAATCCGACTAGGCTTAGTGTTCGTTCTAATAATTCCAAGCCAGGACTTGACAATTGATTTTGAATTACCTACATATGTTTGTGCCATTCTTTTCTTCAAGATTGGTCTGTACATAGATGACTGTGCTTAAAAATCGAACCATAATCTCTGGATATATATAAATAAATAGCCATAAATTCCTAATCCTACTTCACAGCATGTAATCAATGATTTGACGCCAAATTTGTTTTACTATTTGTACAGGTGTTGTCTGACGATGTGGACAGTGAGGATGAAGATGCCCAGAGGAGGTACAAGAGGCGAATCCTAAGGGAGCTTTATGCGGGAATGCATAACAGGCGTATTAGGACCTGGAACGATGGCTATGGATGCCCATTTTGCAACCACAAGATTCATGATGTGTATCTAAGTGTTCTGGCGCATGTAAGAGGATGGGCTATTGGCTCCTTCAAGCAGAAGTATTCTCGCAGGGTGGCGCACGACGCGTACGCCGAGTACCTGGAGAAGCTTCAGGATCGTGCCGGCCGCATGTGAGATGAGATGTGGGATGGATCGAACTATGTACGCTTGAGTATGCTTAATAATGGTTGAACTATGCTTATGTACGTGTACGCTTATTATCTATGTCTGAGTATTTAAATATTTCGCCAAATTTTGGTAAAAATTACAATGGGGGACCAATAAACCAGGACGGAGGTAGTACGTCAATCACATACGGTTCCCAAAATTGGAACCGTGTGCAGTGACTTTCACTTTGCCTGCTACGTCAATCACACATGGTTCGCTCTAGCAAACCGTCGCCCCAAAATTCTTTGTGGGACAGAAAACCCTCACCACCCAATTCAGAAAAGAAAGAAGAAAACCCTTACCATCCCCATGTCACAAAAACCCTCACCCTGCCCGCCACCCCCTCGACCCTCCGGTACGTTCCCCATTCACACCTGCACAAGCTCCTCCGCGTCTATGCCATGGCACCGCCTATTGCGGTGGAAAACACTTAGCTCGATGCCTGCCACTGCCAGGCTGCCGGCAAAGCCCACCACATTTCACCACTTCCGCTTGCCGCCGGCTATCGCCATCGACTCTCTCGATGCTGCTCGCGGTCGACCCAGCTCCATTCGGTTGGGAATCTGCCGTACTGAGGGTTCTTTCTCATGGACAATAAGGTAACTAAATTAACAAGATATTATCTCATCTCTTATCCCAGTTCATCTGCCTCCTTTAATCACCCAGCGAAAATCACCGTGAATTCATTTTTATTCGAGCTGATTTGAGGGTTTTCTTACATTCATAGAATGTACAGTGCACCGACACTTCAGGACTTGGTGACCGCTGCCAGAGATTCCATCTCATCGTACCAGATAACTTGAGGACGCGCGCGGTATGTTCAATCTCACCCTAAATCGGTTGGCATGGCCTACTTTCCTAAACATATTCTAAATATTGCTACATTTGGATAAAAGGTGCCGCATGCACCATATAAGTCAAAGGGAATTTTCCCCTCTTCTCTCTATATTAGGAAAATTAATGATGTATTGTTCTTTCGATTACTCTCATATTTCCATGACATCATTTTACCCTATCTATTTAATTATAGACTTTTGTCCTTCAATTTCAACTGCTGTACAGTTCTTTCAATTTGGGCCCATATTTGCATGTTCCCATATTTTCTTTAACAATCCTACCATTTTCTGCAGGACATCCCTCGCAATGCAACAGATTATGTAGTGCACAATTTTTACCTTTACATACATCAAGGCTCCACGAATGTCATATTGCACACAAACCATGGATTTACAATCGTTGCTACTGTAAGACTTGATGAACATGGTGATTCCTATTTTGGCACTGGCTTTTGGAATGAAATTGCAAAGTTTTATGTACTGAAAGCTGGCACTAAAATTGCACTGCACATAGAAGGGCCTGGTCATGAGATATATGCTAACTTCCCCGACAAAATCATCCGTCCAGACTTTGTTCGAAGTAATTTTTATTTTCAACTATCTGCATATGTTGACTTACCCAGCAATGTCAAATGAATTGTGTAGTATTTAAGCAACCAATTATTATTCCATTTTCTTACTATATTCATACCTAATAACTTCTAGTTACCAATACACTTTTCTATTGCCCTGTTTTAACTAAATATTCCCTATACTCCCATTTCTATCAGAAAGCGCCAACGACAAGGAGACTCCGGAGGTGGAGAACAGGGCTGCCAACAAGCGGAGGCGGGGTGAGCTAGAACCGCAAGCGACTCTAGCAGGCCTAGACTTAATCAGCAGCCTCCCCGATGATATGTTGAGAGTCATCATCTCCCTCCTCCCAATCAAATATGGGGCATGGACAACCCTCCTTTCTCGACGGTGGCACCCCCTATGGAACTCCAGCCCTCTCGACCTCATCGACAACCACGAGCTCTGCCATGGCTATCGCAAAATCTTGGATGCGTTCTCCAAGATCCTCGGTAGTCACCTTGGCCCAATCAAAGGCCTTAGAATGGGCAAGTTCCGTTCCAACCGAAAGGACCGAGCCAAGCTTGACGACTGGTTCCGATCCCCCGCCCTAGATCAGCTCGAGGAGCTCACTTTTGATGATGGGCATATGTGGTCGCTGCCGACGTCCGCACTCCGCCTCGCGCCCACGCTGCGCGTTGCCAAGTTCAGGAACTGCCATTTCCCGCCTCTTAATGGCACGCCCGCTCTTATTCTACCACGGCTGAAGAACCTCGAGCTCGTCGTCGTCTGCCTCTCAAAGGGTGACATGGAGCGCTTGCTCCGTGGCTGTACTACACTCGAGTACCTTCATCTTTAGGCGATCAATGGATTGAGTACCTTCCACATCACCTCCATGACTCTCCGGACTATTTATGTGTGTTGCTGGTGCAGCGGGAAGACATCACAAAAGGTGGACCACGGCATGGTCATCCAGGACACACCTGCACTTGAGAGATAACTTGTAGTTGATCAAGAAGGTCCAACAAGAATCAATGTCATTTCTGCGCTAAAATTGACAGTGGTGGACTACTTGTCTGACAAATACTCCGAACTTGTTATTGGATCCACACCGGTTCAGGTACAACAGCTGCCTTCTACCTCTCCTTCTAAAAATTAACATTATTTCTAATTTTGAAGATGTTTGTTCGTCGGTCATTCAAAAAATGATTCCGACAAGTTGACACTGAAACTGCGCACAGTGAAGGTCTTGCCACTAGAATCTACCGGGCCCGACCTGGAGCAAGTTGTCAGTTTCCTGAGATGCTTTCCGTGCCTGGAGAAGCTATATATCAAGGTGATGTTCCTTTCCTGTTAAATCTTAACCAAAAGGGAGTTCAATTTATGACACCTTTCTCCAAGTTTACAATGACGATTTACTATGATTTCTGAAGGTTCTTTTGGAGGATTTCAATACGTACATGCCCCCCCCCCATATTGGTTTCTTGATCCATATGGTTACATTCAATAAGCATTTGTCCTTTGGATTCATCTGTACTAGTTTTCTTAGGGAACTTTTCATCCACTCCAACCTCTTTTGAAGAAGGCTACATTTTTCTAGAATGTAATCAAATGCCCATGTTAATCATGTTAGATCGAAGATGGCATGTTGGTGAATTTTACAAATCCTGCAAACCAAATAGCTAGGCATGTAGTAATGTTCAAAACTGGATGTAGGCACTAACACGTTTTCTCCTTTTGCAGATAAGATTAGGCCCAGTGGTGGATAATGTGATACAATATAACAATCAAGTCGAATGCCTAGATCTGCATCTCTCATAAATTACTTTGAACTCCTACCGAGGGACCTTATCGGAGATTATATTCGCCAGGTACTTTGTTCTCAGAGCAAGGGTGCTTAAGGAAATGAGGTTTTCCCTACATTTATTTCACAAAAATGAATGGTCTGTTGATCAGCGCCGGTGCCTGTGGCAGAATGGAGTAGGCTCTAAAAATGTTGGATTTCGTTTTGGAACTTCAGAGGACAGAGTAATCGGAAGTCATCGGGTCAACCCCATACATGACTTCTTAGTGGCTCGCCCCTTTGCAAAAATTGTGAGGTTTCGAAGCCAGACTTAGAAGCGGTGATATTAGTTTGAACCTCTCTGATATCCATGTTCAGCGCATCAACGCGAGTGTTTGTAGCTGATGAGCTGAATTTCATTTCTAATATCAGTTTGAACCTTGTAATCTTCGAATTTGAGCCATATAACTCTGGAATTTGAACCTTGTAACATTTCGAGCTTTTGTGGTACAATCATTGAAATGGCACCGTATGAGACTCGTATATTGCTAGCTCTATTTTGACCTTAATATGCAATGGTCTTAGATTTTATTAACCATTCTCAAATCAGTTTACCTTGTCGATCTCACTGCACATGATCTGTATAGCTAATTCGACTGCGATCTTCGACATTATTGCACGCAGTTGGTTTCTTCCATCATGTGCACCGCAGAGCGCAGAATTAATTATCGCACTCGAGTCTCCATCATCACCCTTCTGTGTAACTTTGACCTCATCACCCAAGGGTAAACTTATGACCGAAGTCATTCCACACACTTTGTTTTTACAAAGCTTTTTGCCAATAAACGCCCACGATTTGTCCCTCTTCTAGCCGACGCGTGGCCAAACTAGTCAGGCGGGAAGCTTGCGCGGTAAACAGCGCGGTAGCGCAGGACAGGCTCACCGACAATACATTCAGCGCCTCTTCGAGCCCACTCCTGGGGTGTGGTGATGTCAAGCGTGCACTGGATTCTGGAATCCTCCGCTATGAACGCCGTGACTAGACGTGACGATTACAAGCTGGCCAGCCCCCATTTATTACAGCGGCGATTTAACCTACCCTTGAGTCTCTTTAACCTTTCGATCGCGCCCCACCATTGCAAGAAGCACACCCACCACAAAAATTCCTAGAGGGTATCCTGCGCGGCTCCAATGGTGCTCTGAGCGGCTGCCGACGACGAGCAACAGTTCACCATGCGTGCCGTGGTGGACACCCATAGAAGGTTCATGGACCTCTCGGTGGTGTACACCAACGACCCGGTCTGGGTGGAGCACTCCATCCACATCATGGAGCTGTTGCTTTCCCAGGAGAAGTACAAGGTGGTCGGGTTCGACCTCGAGTACGCCCGCACTCATGCCGGGTCTCGTCCCATGGTTGCCGTCACCAAGTGTGCATGCGCCACCACGTCCTCGTCTACCTCTACTGCCTGGCCACAAGGCCCTGCGAGCATTTCGCCAGGTTTGTCAACAGCCCCCACTACATGTTCGCTATAAAGGACGCCACCAACGATGTAAAGGCGCCGAGAATTGGCATCGCCACCGTAATCTTGTCGACATCCGTACCAATACAAGATCAGGGCAGTAAGGAGCATGAGAAGGACTCATCGTTCACCTCGCCAAGGCCATCATCGAACCCTACTAGAGAGACATGAAGGATTCAAGAACAAGGACAAGCGTGTTCGCACTCGGCCCGGATGGAGAAACTCGACAAAGCTCACGCCGTGTACACGGCCAAGGAGGCGTACACGAGCTACGACATGTACAAAGCGGACTGCTGACATGAGGAAGTCCTCCTACCCCAAAACGGCCAGGGATCCAATGGAAGCGAGCAATGGCAAGCGAGTCGCAACAATAAGTAGATGATTAGATCCTCGCTTTCTCCTACTTTAGTATGCATGTAATTGCTTTTGGTGTGTGTAAATGTTATGTGTAGTCACCAGTGTAATTGTATGCTTAATTTGGTTATGCAATGCTATCTTTTAAGTATATATGTTGATGCTCAGAGACAGAGCGTAGATGTTAAAGCGGACAAAGAAAATCACATCGCACACAGACTAAACAATGGAACCCGTCGATGATGATTTCATCAATCACTCACAATTGTATACCAGCAATCATTTTCTCACAACACATACGTCTTATTAGAAGCAATCGTCTGCGTTATTATTGGTCTTCGCACACATTTCTGATTACAGACCTGTTTGCCGTGTATCACACATATCTTGTTAAGTTGAACCGTTTTTGTTCTCTTGTCTCAACGCAAACAGTTCATCCGAGTGAACTGCATGCCGTATATCGCGCACACCTTGATCTAGCTGACCGTTTCTTTTGTGTTGCCTCACAAACAGTACATCCAAGTGAACCTTATGCTGTACATGGCACACACCTTCATCTGGCTGCCCGTTTCTTTTGTTCCTTCTCACCGCAAACAGTTAATTGAGCTGAACCATATGCGATTATGGCATCACACACAGTTTCGTCGAAGGGTCTCTGATCGTAGTGTCGTGTTAGCAGCATCCTGTAGTAGTGCACCACTTATCCGTTCCATACCCATTAAGCTTTATTAGACTTGATACCCATGGTAATGTGATTGCTGTGTCCTCGTGGCTCAGAGATTACTACAACAACACTTGCAAGTACAGGTAATGCGATGTTCTGATGAGAGAGCGATGCTTGCTTTAGGAGTTCTTCTTCTTCGATCAAGGGATAGGTTTCGGGTTGGTGAGCCTGAGCTAGCAGGGTGGATATCGTTCTTCTTTTTCGTTTGCTTTCATCCGTAGGCGGATCCTGCACTTCTGTATGATGATTGCTATTTATTGATGAACTGTTGTATTCATGTTGTATCTTGTGGGAGTGTAAGCCTTTATCTTGTGTTCTCATCTATTTAGTAGATGGTATGTTGTAATGATGTCCACCTTGCTTTGCGCTCGAAATGCGATTGTGCCCTGATCATGAGTTCATCACGTGATTGGGATAGAATCGCATCTAGGGCGCGACACAGGTTGAATCTAATTTCCTCGGAAGTCATCAGCAAGCTTCAGATAGCACAAGATGAGTTGAAGGCCACCGGCACATTTCTTGGAGTTAATCCCTGCAGGAGTCATCCTAAGGGGAAGATCACATTGTCGGTGACATTCGGGGGAGAGCTGAACTACCGGACTGAGAAGATTGCGTTTGATGTGGTTGAACTCCCTCTATCGTACGACGTGATTCTTGGACTCCCGGCCCTGGCTAAATTCATGGCAGCATCCCACTATGCCTACAACACCTTCAAGATGCCTGGGCCACTTGGAGTCATTGTCGTCCCATCGGACGAGAAGGATGCAATCATTTGCATGGACAAGACGTACCGGGACATAGTCATGGCAGAGGCAGCGGCAGCAGCAATTCCCACCAAGGAGGACAGGGGAATGAAGAAGGATAGCAATGACGCTGGCATGGAATCCGAGAAGCGAGCCTCTTCGGAGTGCACTGCGCCTATTAATGACTTGGCACAGAGTTCCAACTGTAAGAGATCCAAGGTCACTGCACCCCAAGTGTAGAAGGTCCCAGCAGGGCTGGCTGGTGTTGATGGTACTTTCACTATCAGCGCCACCCTCGATGACAAATAGGAAAGCGTGCTCGTTTCCTTCATGCGGGCGAATATCGATGTGTTTTCCTGGCAACCATCTGATATCCCCGGTGTTCCCAAGGAGGTAATCAAGCACCACCTTGCTGTCTGCCCACACACCCGACCAGTCAAGCAGAAAGTCTGGAAGTAGGCCTTGGAGAGGTAGCAGTTTATTATGGAAGAGATCAAGAAACTTGAAGCAGCGGGTTTGGTCAGAGGAGTGCTACATCTGACATGGTTGGCAAATCCAGTGGTAGTCCGTAAGGCTAACGGGAAGTGGAGGCTTTGCATAGATTTCATGGATCTCAACAAAGCTTGCCTGAAGGACCCATTTCGCTTGCCGCGCATCGATCAGATTGTGGATTCCACTTCAGGCTACGATTTCCTCTCCTTTCTGGATGCATATTCTAGGTATCACCAAATCTTCATGTCCAAGGAAGACGAGCATAAGAAATCTTTCATCACTCCATGTGGTACATATTGTTTTATCCGCATGCCATTTGGATTAAAGAGCGTTAGGTCCACTTTTGCAAGGGCGGTCCAGATTGGTTTCGAGCCACACTACATAGAAACATTGAAGCCTATGTGGATAATATTGTGGTCAAGACAAAGGATAGAGCCACCCTTATTCAGGATTTGGAGGAGACATTTGCTAATTTGCGCAAGATCAACTTGATGCTCAACCCGGAGAAGTGTGTGTTTGGCGTTCCCTCCGGCAAGCTACTTGGGCTCTTTGTGTCCCATCGGGGGATCGAAGCCAACCCTGAAAAGATTAAAGCTATCAAGAAGATCCAAGCGCCAAGGACAGTCAAGGATGTGAGGCGTCTGACAAGGTGCATTGCCGCGCTAAGCAGATTCATCTCCAAGTCTGCCGAGCGTGCCCTGTCGTTCTTCAAAATTTTGAAGAAAGCAGGGCCCATGAAGTGGACTCCGGAAGCTGATGCAGCTTCGCAAGAGTTGAAGACCTACACTACAAAAAATATACACTTCAGTGATGATATGTGTTTATCACAGTAGGTCGTGTTTTTTGTCATGCATGTACATCCATGACAAATTTATGGCAGAATCAAGATAGTCATACCTGTGCTGTCGTAGAAGTGTTCCATGACATTATCGAAATTATCATCACGGAAGTCTCCACTTCTATGACGATAAATCACACGTCACAGAAGTGCTTTCGTCAAGGGTGACCGACACGTGGCATCCACCGTAACAGAACGCCGTTAAGCTATCGGGTCAGATTTTGGATCCGATAACTCGTTAACAGCCTTGACCAATGGGAAATTTCCACGTAAAATTCTGATTGGTCAAGGGAACACCGTCGGTCGTCGCTGGGCAATGATGTCGCCAAATTTCATTGGAGGAGACATGCCTATGATACGTCGACACGTGGTTGGGCCCAACAGAGGCCCATATAGGTTAAAAAGGCCGCCTACCAAAGGCACGAGAACTTAATCAGGTACTAGTGGGCCAGCCCAATAACGGCATTCTTAATAAAGGCCCATTTACGGCCCGAAGCCAGATCTGGCCCGTTAATTGTTCGCCCAATATTTGGGCCCATTTATGGTCCGAAGCCAGATCTGGCCCGTTAATTGTTCGCCCAATATTTGGGCCCATTTGCGGCCCAAAGCCAGATCTGGCCCGTTAATTTTTAACCAAATATTTGGCCCAACTACAACCCAGTGGCTTTCGGCCTGTTAGAGGCCTGATGTATACATGGGCCCATTTCAGCCCGGTGTGACTTTCGGCCTGGGAATGGCCCGTGCTGCCCATGGGCCATATATGGTCCGACGGGACATCGGGCCCACTAACGCCCGGCCCTAAAGGTGGTAATGCTTAAGCCCAACGTGACTTTGGGCTTGTTAAAGGCATGTCGCGTAATTCGCCCGCTGATGCTCGTGCAAGCTTTCGCCTCTTAAAGGCCCATGATATCGGGCCAACTAAGGCCCGAGATATGTTTCGCCTGGTAATGGCCTGTGAGCTAATCGGGCCCAAACGCCCGGCCTACATTTCGCCCTCGTCAAGGCCCGCCGATGACTAGTGAAAATTGAGTGCCAACATGCATTTTGGCCTCGCTAAACGCCCGTGGTTTCATCTCGGCCGTAACAGGCCAGTACAATATTCAGCATGATAATGGCCCAACGCTACCTGGGCCAAACTAAGTGTTGGGTCGACAAAAGGCCCAACTAAAATATAGGCCGGTGTAAGTTTGGGTGTAGCGACCCGACCCGAATGGATCAAGTCTCGTGCTCGGTGTCATCCTCGATCAAGAATGCCGACACCACACAAGATTTCAAGGATTTATAACAGAGTAGCAATCACACACTTATTACATCGCTGCTCAAAAGAGGACTTATTACAATAAATATGGCTTAAGGCCATCTAATAACGATAACAGCGGAAGACTTGGAAGATAAGTGAGTCCATCAACTCCAGCCGCATCACCGAGTATAGAACCACGACCTAAGCACCTTACTCGTCAATCTAAAAGTCTGCAACATGAAAGTTTCAGCAAAAAACGGTCAAGACATGGAATATGCCGCAATGTAACACATAGAGAATAATGAATGATAAGCCTATACTACATGCATATGTGGCTGGTGGAAAAGCTCTCACGGTTACAGCTTTGCATAAAGCCGTTTTTCCCTACGCAAAGGAATAAATTTGTTTAACTATCATGGTGGTTGTTAAACATTGAGAATGGTTGACAGATCCTCAATCCCAATTAAAGGTACTCATTAAAACCCAACAATATTAATTAGAGTAACATGATGAGATTCACATGATATTCAAGTACTAGATACTCAAGATGTCCATAACCGGGACACGGCTAATCATGATTAGTTTATACACTCTGTAGAGGTTTGCGACTTTTCCCCACAAGATTCGATCGCCTCCGCTTGGTTTCTCAGATCGCAGGTGTTTGAGAAACGGATGACCGAGACATAGTCTTTCGTGCGCGCTAGCACCTTACGATGGGTAGACCGTACACCTACATCCCCTACATCTGCTAGTCCACCACTATAAGAGTTCGCACGACTTAGTCAACTATGCCGAGCCCATAATGGCTTGTGGCTGCACACGAAGTTACTAGTATGAATTATCTTATGATCCCTTTGAGCCTGGGTGGCGGTCCAAGAAATACAGGCAAGTCTCATAGAAAACAGGTGCCTCAATCCACCCAGATGTGTGTTTAAGTTGCCACCTTAAATAAACCATTAATTTAACAATCTCACATCTGTCATGGATATCACTCACCCAATCCACGTCTACTAGCATAGCATGGCATAATAAGCAAACGTAGAAGTAACTCCCAAAGGTTTCATAAGTAAAACAGGTAATAGGTACTACCTCAGTCTACTTCCCATCCCACAATTTATTTATATCCTAATCATGCAAGTGTTTGAGGATTGATCTAATGCATAAAAACTGGGTGGTAGTAAAGGTATGATCAAGTGTTACTTGCCTTGCTGATGATCCGCGAAACCTAGAGACTCGAAGTAACAAGCAGCGCACTCCGGGTGATCTATCGCAGACAAACAACAAGCATACAATAGGTACTCATCTAATGCACGGGTAAATCTCGAATAAAAGATCTGACCAGAAAATTCAACTTAAGAACCCTGGTTGCAAAAGAAAACGAATCAAACAAAACAACGGAAAACATCTGGCGGAAGAAAACAGCTCGGTTCTAGCAAGTTGAAACTAGGTTAAATTTTTACAGTAGCAAAACTTTGTTTAAGTTGATTAGTCGGAACGACGGTTTCGAAACGAAACTCCAGGCGCTTGAATCACCTGATTCCGATATACGAGCGAGAAGATAAACCAAAACGAAGATCGGATCTGAAATCGCTATCAGAAAAATAGCGGAATAAATCCGATGAGAAAGAAAACGACGAACGGTTGAACGAACGGACGCTCATTAACCGGGCAAACCGGTGATCACGTTCGTTAAGACGAACGGTCCGCTAACGCCGCTAAACAAAACCGAAAGAAAAATCGGCGAAAAATCGATCTAGGGTTTCGGAAAGAAAACCAAACGAAAACCGATCTAGAAAATCGAACGGAAATCGAACGATTTATGAAAAACTGAACCGAGGAAAAGAAAAGGTGACGCGCGCTGGGCTAGTACTCAAGAGGCGAGGGCTCATGGCGGCGGCGTTGGTGGCGGCGGCGGCACTTGGCGGCGGCGGCGGTGTAGGGCGGCGGCGGCGAGGAGAGGAGAGGAGAGGTGTTGGTTTGATGTGTTAGAGGGGGTGCTTGGGTATATATATTGGGAGGGGAGGGTTTTGCTTGGAGTAGGGACAAGAATTAGAGTAGGATTAGGAATCCTAGGAATAAAACGGAATAACGAACGGGTCCAAATCCTACTAGGATTTGTAAAAGAACAGAAACCGGGCGGCCTCGGCTCGCTCCTGGCCTTGGCGGCTAGCGATGGCCTTGGCCTCCTGGCCGGCCGGCTGGCTTGGCGGCTTCGGCCTTTGGCCCAAGGCGCTGCGGTTTTTTTTTTTAAATCGGTTTCACGCGTAGAAAAATACAGAGAAAAAAAATCTAAACTTTCTCCGACTCCTAAAAATGAACATTTACTCGGGCCTAAAATGCAATTTTTGAAAACACGCATTTTTCCCTAAGGCAAATAAACTCCGAGAAAAATCCAAAATTTGATTTATTTATTAAATCTTCATTTTTCCTATATTTTGGGAAAGTCATATTATTCCCTCTCTTATTTTTGATATTGGAAAAAAATATTTGAAGATAAAATAAATAAATCCTATGATCCTCTTTTCATAGTTTTGAGAGAACTCAAATACAAAAATTTCGAAATCTACAACTCTCTCCGAGGGTCCTTGAGTTGCGTGAAATTTCTAGGATCAACAAAATGCAAGAAAATATGATATGCATGATGATCTAATGTATAACATTCCAAATTGAAAATTTGGGATGTTACAAAACCTACCCCACTTAAGATGAATCTCGCCCTCGAGATTCGGGTTGGCTAGAAAATAGGTGAGGGTGGTCCTGGAGCAAATCTTCTTCTCATTCCCAGGTGGCTTCATCCTCAGAGTGGTGGCTCCACTGAACCTTGCAAAACTTGATAACCTTGCTGCGATTAACTCTGTTGGCATATTCGAGAATCTTGACTGGTTTCTCCTCATATGTTAAATCATCCTTCAACTGAATTGCTTCAAGTGGCATCAGATCCCTTAGCGGTACTTCCGCCATCTCGGCGTGACATTTCTTCACCGAGAAACATTGAACACGCCATGAACTCCTGACAGTCCTTCGGGTAATTCCAACTTATAAGCGACTTCTCCCATGCGTTGCAAAATCCTATATGGTCCAACGAAACGTGGCGCCAATTTTCCTTTAACTCCAAAACGCTTAACTCCTCGAAGTGGAGATACTCTAAGATAAATTCTGTCTCCAACTTCATATTCAATCTCTTTGTGTTTTGAATCCGCATAGCTTTTCTGTCTGGACTGGGCTACTTTGAGACTATCGCGAATCAACTTAACTTTATGTTCAGACTCCTTAATCAAATCTGGTCCAAACAACTGACGGTCTCCAACTTCGTCCCATGACAACGGTGTCCTGCACCTCCTTCCGTATAAGGCTTCGAAAGGTGCCATCTTCAAGATGGTTTGGTAACTGTTGTTATAAGAAAATTCAGCATATGGCAAGTTATCGTCCCAACTAGATCCATAATCTAGTGCACAAGCTCTCAGCATATCCTCCAAAATCTGATTGACTCTCTCAGTCTGTCCATCTGTCTGTGGGTGAAAAGCTGTACTGAATTCTAGCCTGGTTCCTAACGTTTCATGCAACTGATTCCAAAACTATGAGGTAAATTGGGTTCCTCTATCTGATACGATACTCCTCGGAACTCCATGCAAACAAACAATTCTAGTCATGTATATCTTTGCCAACTTAGCACTGCTATAGGTAGTCTTGACTGGAATAAAATGAGCTACCTTTGTCAAGCGGTCGACTATAACCCAAATCGAGTCATAGCCTGAACGAGTCTTTGGCAAACCTGTGATGAAATCCATGCCTAGTTTATCCCACTTCCATTCGGGTATCGGCAATGGTTGCAACAATCCTGCTGGCTTCTGATGTTCTTCCTTCACCCTTTGACATACATCACAAACTGCTACATACTCTGCAATATCCTTCTTCATTCCGGTCCACCAGAACGTTTCCTTCAAATCCAAATACATCTTGGTATTTCCTGGGTGAATCGAGTAGGGCGAGTCATGTGCTTCTTGCAAAATCAACTTCCTGATCTCCGGGTCATTTGGCACGTAAACACGGTCCTCAAACCATAGGGTATCGTGCTCATCCTCACGAAATCCCTTTGCTTTTCCTTCGCTCATTTTCTTCTTTATATCCGCAATCTCTTTGTCCTTTTTCTGAGTTTCCCTGATTTTATCCATCAAGGTAGACTGAATCTCCAATGCTGCTACGTAGCCTCTCGAACTATTTCCAAACATAGCTCACGAAGATCTTCTCGCTAGCTCCTTTGGTATTTCTCCGCCAATAGCGTATTGACATGGCTCTTATGGCTCAATGCGCCACCACTAAATTAGCCTTTCCGGATGATAATGCAATCTCATATCATAATCCTTGATGAGTTCCAACCATCTCCTTTGTCTAAGGTTTAACTCCTTCTGCGTGAAAATGTACTTCAAACTCTTGTGATCCGTGTACACCTCACAATGATTTCCAATGAGGAAATGTCTCCATGTCTTCAATGCATGCACAATGGCTGCTAACTCCAAATCATGTGTGGCATAATTCAACTCATGAGGCTTAAGCTGTCGTGAAGCATACGAAACAACTCTTCCTTCCTGCATAAGCACTGCTCCAAGTCCTCGACGTGAAGCGTCGCAATACACCTCATAATCCTTGGTCTGATCTGGCAAAATTAACACTGGTGAGGTAACCAATCTTTTCTTCAATTGCTGAAAACTTGCCTCACAATCCTCAGTCCATATGAACTTGGTATCCTTTTTCAGCAATTCCGTCATAGGCTTTGCAATCCTTGAGAAATTCTCAATGAATCTTCGGTAGTATCCTGCGAGTCCAAGGAAACTTCGATCTCTCCAACTGTAGTTGGTGCTTCCCATTTGGTTACGGTCTCAACCTTTGTGGGGTCAACTGCTATCCCTTCTCCGGATATAACATGTCCAAGAAATCCAACTTCCTTTAGCCAAAACTCACATTTGCTGAACTTGGCATATAACTGATGTTCCCTCAGTTTCTCCAAAACCAATCGCAAATGTTCCTTATGTTCTTCTTCATTCTTCGAGAAAACCAAAATATCATCTGTGAATACCACGACGAACTTATCCAAAAACTCCATAAACACTTTGTTCTTCAGGTTCATGAAATAGGCTGGCGCGTTAGTCAGTCCAAATGACATAACGGTATACTCATACAGTCCATATCTCGTGGTAAATTTTGTCTTAGGTATGTCCTGCTCCCGAATCTTTGACTTATGGTACCCTGATCGCAAATCGATCTTGGAAAACACTTTAGCTCCTTGCAAACGATCAAACAGATCATTTATCATAGGTAGTGGGTACTTGTTTTTGATTGTTACTTCATTTAAACCACGATAGTCAACAACCATCCTTAACGATCCGTCCTTCTTCTCTACTAAAAGTACGGGTGATCCCCAAGGCGAAGAACTTGGGCGATATATCCTTTATCCATTAGCTCCTTAATCGCTTCTTGATTTCCGCCAAATCCGTAAGGGCATCCCGTATGGTCGCTCGATATTGGGCCTGTACTGCAAAAGCTCAATCAAAACTCAATGTCTCTATCCGTGGCATTCCCGGCAATTCCTCGTGAAATACATCAGGTAATCCTTCACCACTGCACCTCTTCCCGCACAACTCCCGATAAGGAATTTACTTGATTCCTATTTGGTCCATGTCGCGATACATACCTAATCCTTCTTCCTTCTGGTGTTGTGAGCAAAGTCATCTTAGTTGCGCAATCGATGTTTCCTCCATACATCGACAGCCAATCCATACCGAGAATCACATCCAATCCTTGGGATTCCAAAATGATCAAATCCGTCGGGAACACATGCCTTCCTATACTTAATGGCACTTGAAAACATCCTTGTTTGGCCATATACTCCGCTCCTGGTGAGCTTACTAGCATAGGGGTTTTAAGAATCTGAGTAGACAGGCTATACTTTTCTACAAATCCCTTGATATGTATGAATGCGCTGCACCGCATCGAAAAGAATTAGTGCAGTAAAAGACTTAACCAAAAACTTACCGACATCGATCGGGCTGATCTTCAACCTCCTCCACATCAATGTGGTTCACCTGTCCTCTGTTGAAAGGGTTTGGCTTCTTTCCGAGCTTCCATTTCCTCCTTGGCCTTCGGACATTCATTTGCATAATGTCCGGTCTTGGAACACTTGTAACAGTGACATGGCTCAGTCTTTCTTGGTTGGGGTTGATGGTGTGGTCCGGTTCTCGCCGCTGCTTCCTCCATTCCCATTACCATTTTTGTGGCCATTATGGTTGTGCGAACTACCTCCTCCATGGGTATGCTGAAACCGAACTCCCCGCTTAGGGGTATAACGGGCTTCATTGGCTCCAGAGTTAGACTTTCCTGCCCATACTTCCTCTTGCGGTTCTCAATTTGCTGCTGCTTTCCTTCAATCATGAGGGCACGGTCTACCAACTCCTGGTAGTTGTTGAAACTTGCTACCATCAACTGCATGCTTAACTCATCATTCAGTCCTTCTAGAAACTTCTCCTGCTTAGGTGCATCTGTAGCAACGTCAACTGGGGCATAACGTGCTAACTTACTAAAATCATCCACATATCGCCAACAGTCCTTCCTCCTTGGCGTAAGTTATGGAACTCACGCTTCTTCATGGCCATAGCTCCTGCCGAGACATGGGCAGTGCGGAAAGCTTGCTGAAACTGATCCCATGTGACAAAGTTCACAGTGGTAAGTGGCTGTAAAATTTTCCCACCATGCCGCCAGGGTCCTTCAAGCTGGTGTGGAGCAAACTTCACCTTTTCTCCATCTCGTACATCCCGCAGGGTCAACTCCTCCCTATCTTACGGAGCCAATCATCTACTACAATCGGCTCGGTGTTATCGAATACACCGGCGGATTCAGCCTAAGGAAACGAGTCAAGTGATCCGCAGGTGGTGGTAGTGGTGGGTTGTTGTTGTTGTTGCCTTGGTTCTGTACCAATGTTTGGATCAAAGTGTTCTGCTGCTGAATCAATTGGGTGATCTCTCGGCGGAAAACAAACCCGGGTCGCGCCTCGGAGGCATCTGAAGGGTTTAGAAAAGACGAGAAATTAAGAATAGAGTGAGGTCTAAGGAGAAAACACTACCTAAATGCTCATGAGCAAATGCACACAAAATCACTTCATTCAGTTCAAACAAAGGGCTTACAACGGTCTAACTATCGCAAAAGTGCTTGAACTATAATGTTTACATGGAGGTAATACTACTAATATGTGGGGGTCATCTACTAATTTGAACCGGTGGAAGACTCCATGATGTCTGCTCCAGCTTCGTCTTCAAAGTCGGGTTCACTTGGATCCGAATCGGTGTTGTTGATGATGATGTAGTTGCTCGGACAGCCGACGTACATGTCTTCATTCTTGAACGCCAATTTCTTCTTGAGTTCTTCAATCTCATACTTAAGATCGTTATTGTGTCTTGCTACAGCTACGATCTCGTCCATGTAGTCCTCACGTGTAGACTTTAGTTCTTCTTCAAGTTCGTTGATCCTTCCCTTCGCATCCTTCAATTCGATCATATCATTTCACATCTGGTTCTCCTGGCGTCGAATGTGCTGGTTTAACTCCTGGATGAAAGTTGCAATGGATCTATCCTTCTTGGTGCTGACTATCTCCCATTGTTCATCTCGGCGTCCGCAAATCTGATAGATGGTGTCCTTAAGGTCTTCTTGGTAAAATTCTCCAATGCGTCCCCATGGTGATATGAGCTGCCATGCTCTTTCCTGCACTCCAGTTGGTGCAATCGAAAACACTATCTATAGGCTTGGTGATTGGGGCAAATGTCCTTCCTAACGTGAGCTTGAATCTTCCAAATATTTTCTTCAGCAGAGTGGCGCTGAAAGTCCCGTGAAACTTGGTAGTCCAATGTTCGTGTACTTGGTGACTTCCTTCAAGTGAAATCCAAAAGGTGTGCCTTCATCTGGTTGGGCGACTTGATCTTCGGCCCTTCATCCTAAAAGAGTAGAAAAGATGAGGAGTTAGAAAATGGAAGAGAGTAGTGATCTATGGCTTTAACTTAGTGGTCGTGTCCTACAGCCAGCAGTGTGCTCGATACCATCTCTCAGTGGCGACCGACCCAATGGATCAAGTCTCTCGTGCTTAGGTGTCATCCTCGGATCAAGAATGCCGACACCACACAAGATTTCAAGGATTTATAACAGAGTAGCAATCACACACTTATTACATCATTGCCCAAAAGAGGACTTATTACAATAAATATGGCTTAAGGCCATCTAATAACGATAACAGCGAAGACTTGGAAGATAAGTGAGTCCATCTACTCCAAATGCATCACCGAGTATAGAACCATGACCTAAGCACCTTACCCGTCGTTCGAAAAGTCTCGCAACATGAAAGTTGCAGCCCGAAACGGGTCAAGACATGGAATATGCCGCAATGTAACACATAGAGAATAATGAATGATAAGCCTGTACTACATGCATATGTGGCTGGTGGAAAAGCTCTACGGTTACTGTTTTGCATAAAGCCAGTTTTTCCTACTGCAAAGGAATAAATTTGTTTAACTATCATGGTGGTTGTTAAACATTGAGAATGGTTGACAGATCCTCAATCCCAATTAAAGGAACTCATTAAAACCCAACAATATTAATTAGAGTAACATGATGAGATTCACATGATATTCAAGTACTAGATACTCAAGATGTCCATAACCGGGACACGGCTAATCATGATTAGTTTATACACTCGCAGAGGTTTATGACTTTTCCCCACAAGACTCGATCGCCTCCGCTTGGTTTCTCAGATCGCAGGTGTTTGAGAAACGGATGACCGAGACATAGTCTTTCGTAAGCGCTTAGCACCTTACGATGGGTAGACCGTACACCTACATCCCCTACATCTGCTAGTCCACCACTATAAGAGTTCGCACGACTTAGTCAACTATGCCAGAGCCCATAATGGCTTGTGGCTGCAAACGAAGTTACTAGTATGAATTATCTTATGATCCCTTTGAGCCTGGGTGGCGGTCCAAGAAATACAGCAAGTCCTCTAGAAAACAGGTGCCTCAATCCACCCAGATGTGTGTTTAAGTTGCCACCTTAAATAAACCATTAATTAAACAATCTCACATCTGTCATGGATATAACTCACCCAATCCACGTCTACTAGCATAGAATGGCATAATAAGCAAACGTAGAAGTAACTCCTAAAGGTTTCATAAGTAAAATAGTTAATAGGTACTACCTCAATCTACTTCCCATCCCACAATTTATTTAGATCCTAATCATGCAAGTGTTTGAGGATTGATCTAATGCATAAAAACTGGGTGGTAGTAAAGGTATGATCAAGTGTTACTTGCCTTGCTGATGATCCGCGAAACCTAGAGACTCGAAGTAACAAGCAGCGCACTCCGGGTGATCTATCACAGACAAACAACAAGCATACAATAAGTACTCATCTAATGCACGGGTAAATCTCGAATAAAAGATCTGACCAGAAAATTCAACTTAAGAACCCTGGTTGCAAAAGAAAACGAATCAAACAAAACAACGGAAAACATCCGGCGGAAGAAAATAGCTCGGCTCTAGCAAGTTGAAACTAGGTCAAATTTTTACAGTAGCAAAACTTTGTTTAAGTTGATTAGTCGGAATGGCGGTTTCGAAATGAAACTCCAGGCAATTGAATCACCTGATTCCGATAAACGAGCGAGAAGATAAACCAGAACGAAGATCGGATCTGAAATCGCTATCAGAAAAATAGCGGAATAAATCCGATGAGAAAGAAAATGACGAACGGTTGAACGAACGGACGTTCATTAACCGAAGCAAACCGGTGATCACGTCGTTAAGACGAACGGTCCGCGAACGCCGCTAAACAAAACCGAAAGAAAACCGTGAGAAAAACCGATCTAGGGTTTCAGAAAGAAAACTGAAACAAAAAACTGATCTAGAAAACCGGAACGGAAATCAGAACGATTTACGAAAAACTGAACCGAGGAAAAGAAAAGGTGATGCGGCGCGGGGCTAGTACCTCGAAGAGGCGAGGGCTCATGCAAGGCGCGGCGGCGGGTGGCGGCGGCATTTGGCGGCAGCAAGGCGGTGTAGGGCGGTGGCGGCGGTGTAGGGCGGCGGCGGGTGTAGGGCGGCAAGAGGAGAGGAGAGGAGGGTGTTGGTTTGATGTGTTAGAGGGGGGTGCTTGGGTATTTATATTGGGGAGGGAGGGTTTTGCTTGGAGTAGGGACAAGAATTAGAGTAGGATTAGGAATCCTAGGAATAAAAACGGAATAACGAAACGGGTCCAAATCCTACTAGGATTTGTAAAAGAACAGGAAACCGAGGCGGCTCCCTGGCTCCCTGGCGCGGCGCGCGCTAGCGATGGCCTTGGCCTCCTGGCTTGGCGGCTTGGGCCTTTGGCCCAAGGCTTCGGTTTTTTTTTTAAAATCGGTTTCGCGCGCAGAAAAATACTGAGAAAAAAAAATCTAAACGAACTCCAAAATTAATAAAGTAAACTTTCTCCGACTCCTAAAAATGAGTCGAACAAAATGAACTTTTACTCGGGCCTAAAATGCAATTTTTGAAAACATGCATTTTTCCCTAGGCAAATAAACTCCGAGAAAAATCCAAAATTTGATTTATTTATTAAATCTTCATTCTTCCTATATTTTGGGAAAGTCATATTATTCCCTCTCTTATTTTTGATATTGGAAAAAAATATTTGAAGATAAAATAAATAAGTCCTATGATCCTCTTTTCATAGTTTTGAGAGAACTCAAATACGAAAATTTCGAAATCTACAACTCTCTCCGAGGGTCCTTGAGTTGCGTGAAAATTTCTAGGATCAAAAAAATGCAAGAAAATATGATATGCATGATGATCTAATGTATAACATTCCAAATTGAAAATTTGGGATGTTACATTGGGCCTGGCGCAATGTGTGAAGGCCCCAATCATTCGGGCCCAAGAAAGATGCAGTCCGGCCCAATTGTGGCCCGCTAGAAACCTGGCCCGTTAGAGTCGAATGTTTTGGTCCGGTCGACTACATCTGATTTTTTTCAGATAGCGAATGATAGCAGTAATTAGTAGGAATTAAGAACAAACCTACTATATACAATAAAGAAATTATGGCATAGTAACTAAGAATAAACCTACACTATACAATAAAGGATTTAAGGTATATTACATCCACTGGCATCAAGTTCGCCACCAAAGGATCGTAAAGCTTAAACGAAGAAGCAGATTACAAAAACGGGCACCATTGCAGCGAACAAAATAATACCGAACCGAGACCACTTCCAAGATAGTTCAAGAAAGGTTAGACTTATGGGGAACTGCTGCATAAGCAAATGAAAGAAGGCTGTGAGACCGCCTAGCATGTCGGTCATAGCTTCCGTGTGTAGCTGTTTAGCGATGAGGTTCTCATTGGTGTTCTCCGCAATCTTTCTTAGAGATAGGACTTCAAATCGAAGTTGAGTTGCAGAATGCCTTTTAGCTAGAACTTGGGACCAAATAAGTCGAACTAATTCAGACAACGAATTCTGTGAGCTTGTCTGACTGTTAGTCTCAAGTAACTTGAACACTGCATCAAGACAAGACTTTGGGGTTGTCTCGCTATCTTCAAGATGTTTTTCCTTCTTTGCTGCAATATATGTTGGTTTTGTCTCACAGCCTTCAGCAGACTTGTGCATGCCATTAGGCATATCACCCTGAAACAAAGCAGAGAGATGACAGGTTTTGCACGTGGATAAACGAAGAAGATCACTGTTCTGTCAATTCTATCCAATTTCAAATTAGAAAATAAAGAGTAAGTTCAAAATATCAATAGCATAATTTGGCATTGTTCATAATGCGGGGAGCTTCACCACACTACTAGATTACCATGCCAACATAACAAGCATAGATGAAGGGCAAAGAAAATCATTGTATCTATTTTGGATAATGTGCATGGCATGTTGTTCATATCATCAGCCACATTAATAAGATAAAACAGAGATGACAAGGTGCAAACGTAATGCTTCACCACACACCGGACTATAGATCCACAAAACAAGCATACATATAGGGAGTATTAAGTAATGTGCATGGTATGAATATGAATTTGGTTTTACAAGTAAAACTTAGAACTTACTGGTTCTTACGAACCTGCATTTTGGTAGAAACAGAAACTAAACAGCAGAAACAATAGGGAGTATGAGCAAATTAAACAGCAGCTTGAGGATAAAGGCTTTAGAAGGAGTGACTTACATTAACAGCTAACACCGGCTTTATAATGCCCTTCTCCATGTCAAGGGAAGGATAACTCAAGAATTTCAGCACGTAATCTTCTTCATAAGCATTATGTGTACTCTACATTTTGTAGAGAGGAATTATAGATATGATAATACCGAAGGGATAGAGGATAATGAAGATAAGATGCAGATTGATGCTACATAATCAACTACCAATCCTCGAAGTACAAGCTTCACAGACAAAATGTAATCGACAAGAGCAATGGGCTACACTTTTGCATCGGCATTGTCTCATGTATTCTACTTGTTGGTAAGATTAAATATAGATCTGATCTTTTTAGTAAATGGTGGGCGAGGGAGATAAGATGCAGAATGCTACAAAATGAACCAATCCCTCTTCCCATAATACAAGAGTGTTTTGAACACTGGTGTACTATACAAAACGTTCTTATATTATGGGACGGAAGAAGTAGCTGTTAATGTAAGTACAGTGATAGACCACATTCAGTCCTTACAAGAGGACTGCAGAGCTAAACCTCTTCAAAAGGATTGGGTTGATTCTAAATTTATGTAAGAGTCCATAAGGATCTTATAATGTCCACCAAATGGACGATTACGAGACTAACATGTGCAGTGATGCTACACAATCAAACATCTATGAAAGTAAGCATGGTCATACAGGGCAAGAGGTACTCACAAGAGCAATGCAGTGTGCAGTATAGTTAAGAGATTCTATGGTCCCTTGAGAACGAATGTTCTTCTGCTAATAGTTTTCGTACAAGTGAGACATTAAGGCAAATGTAGAAATGTAGTTCAAATTGTAATGTGATATCATAGACAGTACCTTACGCTGCAGCCGAGACCAATGTGTAACAAGATTATTCCAGTCACTATCGGATAAATGTAGCACCGGAGACTTTACAGAAATTTCGTTGAGAGGCTTGCCATCGAAGTGCGCTTGCCTCAGGTAGGAGTGATACTTCATCAACGAGATCTTGAAAAGCGCAACCGACCCTTGATCGTCATCACAATCCAGTTTGCTCCTCGCCTATTTAAAAGTATGAAATCTTGTATCTTCTATCAGCAGAAACGTATGCAGTAATGACCATGAATAACATTAGTACATTACTTACGCGTAAGTTGCGGAGGAAGACTGGAAATTATTTTGTGTCTGCAGTATAATCTTTCCATGAAGGAAAGATGCGCACAAAGTTCCTGACAACAACATAAGCTTCGTCTTCTAAACAGGGAAGAAATGGAACAGGGGTCCTATTTGCTGCAATTGGGGCTCTCTCCGTTCGAAAAGGATTAGGCAACTGGATTGGTGTACTTTTGCTGGAATGGGGTTTTGTGTCGCATACCGGTACTATGTCAATCGGCATAATCATATTGTTTGCTGCAGCTTGGGGTTTGCTGAGTTGGGGCATCGTAAATGACCAAAGTAGTAGGGCTAGAGTCTGCTAGAGTTGGGGTATTTTGTGGGTCGTGATATTGCAACTACACCTAATGGGCTATTTGATTTATCGTACCACTACCTTTTCCAAATACTTTGCTTGTGCTCCTCCACGATCAGCAATCGCCCTCTTCCTTTTGAACGTCTGATACACAAGAACAACATTTGAATGGATAAATATGGTATGATGACAGATGGAATATGTACTGAAAATGGATAGGTAGGGTGTATTCACATACACGATGTGTAAACTAAGCTAATGGCAGTTCAACAAAGTAGAAGCAATGCAAAGCATCAGTTGCAAGATATGTGCGAGCAATGTAACCTTGAGGAAAGTTAGAGCAAGTACCTTATGGGTGAATAAGATAGGGCATCTTCCTCTGACTCCTCCACTAGGGAGCTACATTGACTTAGGTCTCGCTCTAGCTCAGAATCACTGTTAGGATCATATTATGAGCATGAATCTGTAGGTGGAGAGCGTTTGCATTGCATTGCATCCAGACTTCATTTCAGTCCCTTAATGCCAAGTTTGACAGCCATGGCATTGTTCTGCTTTATTCTTTTCATGCGCACAAGCTCATAATCATTATGATGCTGTTCAGAATCAGAGGTTCATGAAAACATAAAAAGTAGTTAGATTATCTATGGAATGCATTGCGAATTCAACTCGGAGAGTGTCTCCCTATAAACCCCTGCATATGAAAAGTTCAACTCCCCAACCGTGCTGACCAGACCACACACAGAAATACAAACCCCTTATGTCTCTATAACAGGCAGGCACACATTTCAAAACTAAAGTAGAAACATTAGAATCATATGAAATTCGTATTTGAACAAATAAACTAAGCAATTATGAGTGGCGTAATGTTTAGCTTCAAGGGTGGAGTGTTGGTAGTGTGACACAAAGCAAGTAGGAAGATTGTATTCCATGTAAAAGATCGAAACCTATGTAAAAGCTGGAAATGACACTTTCTTTCTATACAATGCAAGGTTCGTTACCCACACATGATGGAAGAGATCACATAGAGAAATACTATTCACTCATGTCTACGGTTCCAAGATTTAGAAACAGGTGGTCCACCCTAAAAGAATATTGACATCAAATATGACAAGGCAAGCATAGATGTAGTGAATCAATCATTTACTTGTGAGCTTACTAGGACAAGTATGCAGAATTGTAACTGCAGTAAGAGACCGTCCAAAATCTGAATGAAGAAGTTTGTCTAGCACTTATTGTTTGCAACAAATCGACGTGAATAACTGGATATTATATCGAATGAGTAAGAAAGACAAGTAAAATTGTCAACAAACCCGGCTTGCAGTAGTAATCTGGGTCAATGTCACTACGACCAACAATCCAAAATTACTAGTTTCTGTTCCGAGGGCCGGAATTTTGAAAACCATGTGAACTTTAGAGGTACTAAAGATTAACGAAATAGATCTGAACCATTAAGCATAGGTAGCACCGAGCACACAACAAACCTAATGACAGTCCTGCCTAATGAGTAATGAATCAATTAGAAAATGGGTGATGAGGAGTGGTTGTTGAGTGTTGAGGACGTATCTCAGGATAAATCGGGTTGGCTTGGTGGGTGCTGCACGCCTGAGCCCTGAACGGACTGGGAAGGTAGGCACGGCGGCGCGCCTGGGCAGCGGTGACGCTATTGGGCGTGTGGCTCCTGGCCTCCTGTTAGTCCGGCGTCTCCTCCTAGAGTCATGCCGTCTGGGGACGGCAAGTCGCCGGCGAGGCGACGGTCAGCGTAGTAGAGATCAAGCACGCAGCGTAACGAGGGGAATCGAGGCCTGGACGACCTAAAATACTGTGGTGGGCGGCCCACCATGGGCACCTCAGAGATACACACGAGAGTGGCGAACATGCATTTTCGAAACTAATTTAGGAACAGTTAGCTGACCAATTAAACAACTCTGTTTTAATAATATCAGATTCGTATTTGAACAACTAAGCTTGTTTAGCTTGATGGGTGGAGTAGTGTTATTATGACACGAAGCATGTATTCTGATCGTATAGTGATCATAAAAGGCAGAAACTCTAAGCACATTTTTTTAGCAAAAGACGGTTTCCCCTCTGATTTCTATTAAAGAAACCACCACGAAACCAACATGATCAATTAAACCCTAAGCATGATCAATTAAACCGTATTATGGCTGTGCCATGGCAGATTTGAAGCTGCAAACCAGAGAAATGATATTTAGCATCCATTGTTTGCTACGAACTAAGAACTAAATTAACTAAATTCTAAGAGCTGAAAAGAAAGTAGAGTAACCATTCTCCAAAAAAAAGTAGAGTAACCAAGTTAAGATCTATTTTCTGGTTGAGATCAAAAAGTTGAGGAGATATGAAGTACGACCTCTCTTGCGGCGTCGTGTAGGCATCGAGGGTGCGATGGCTGTCGGTGGCGTTGAAGCAGATCTGCGACGATAGACGGGTGCATCGGGGGATAAGTCCCGTTGCGGTGGAAGAGAAGGTCGTGTGAGCGGCCCCGGCAAAGAGGACGACGACACTGATGAAGCAAGAGGACGCGATGCAAGGTAATTGGTCCGTCGCCGTGGATGAGAAACGTCCATCTCTAGTAGTGGACGACGCGGTCTTGGTAGGCGCTTCGGCATGGTGGAGGACGGTGGCGATGGATGTGGTGGAGGACGGCGGCGATGGATGGGGTGGCGGACGGAGGCTGGTGTGGGGATGGGTTGTTCTAGCGTGGATGGTGTATGAATGGGAAAATGGAGGGAGAGGTACGGGGAACCATGTTTTTGGGACGGGCGTGTCTAAAATATGGGAAAGTTACGAACTTAGCCCCCATTTAAAATTTGGACGTCTCGTCGGTTGGGGATAGGACGGTAATCTCACATCTCGCCAATATTTGCCCAGAGCGATTTAGGGTGAGGAGAGGGTGGTTGGTGCCCACGGTGTATGAACGGGGCTGACAGGTAGGGCGCCCATGGTAGTGAAGTTACAAACCTGCCCCTATTGAAAATATTTGCCTACATCGATTTCGGCCGAGTCGAGTTTGTTTTGCTGCCCATCGTGTATGAATGGGGAATGGAGGGAGAAACAGAGGACTTTCGGATGAGCTTGAATCAAATGAGTTTTGCAGCCCATCTTTGACGCCCACCGTGTCGGAATGGGCTCAGAGGCGGTCGTGTCACGTCTAATTTAAGTTACTAACCTACCCCTATTTAGAGCAGTGGAAATCGGGCTGATGGATTGTCCGTGTAATGGGTAGACAGTAATTTCCATCTCCCAAACACTTGGTTTCGGGCAGCCGACGTGGGAGTGGACATTTTGCTGCTTCTTTCGAATTTTGGGACAATAAGAATCCACGTTTACCCTAGTAACTAAATTCCAATCCATTTTGTATTCCTATATGAATCTTTATAAATCATTCTGTGTGTTTTTATATATCTTCAAAAGGACGACAAAGATGTATTCCACTGTCATATATGAATATGGTTTACAAATGCCGATACTCAAATTCAGAAACTAGAATCCAGTTTAAGGTGAATTCGAATATTTGGAACACTTCATGTCCAACTCAAATGTCACACGCAGCATAATGTGTACTCCCATTTAGATATGTACACAAGCGATGTATCAAGATTCAAATACCGAGTCAATCAACCAAGAATGTACAGAACTAATAGACATATAAACACTTATAGAGTATATGGATCAATAATATCAACTAACATACATAAGCCAGGCCGTTGTACTTTTTTTGGCTACAACATCATCCTTTTTTTAGCCAACATCTTGGCCCTTTCCGATGCGTGCCACTTATGGTCCATCTATACTACTACTATTGCTGAATGCACATTCAGCCCGATTGGCATATTTGTAGGTCTGGCACAGCAATCCAAATGAAATGTCTCTGAGTCTTATCAATTAATACATACTTGTGCTCAAATAAAATTACAAACCAAAAAACAAAAAAAACAATTATTACATGATCTCTAAAACAAATGGTTTGATTGATTACATGAACAGAAAACACAAAGGTTATTCTACTATGGAAAGAACATTTCACCTATGATTTACCAAGTAGGAATTTAATTTCCTTTTTTCCTTCAGGACCTTAACAATCTGGTCAGTCTCAGCTTGCTTCGTTTTGAAATCCACCAAATATTTAATGGTTGTCTTGAGTACTGCTTGTGATTGTGTTGTTTGCTTCCTCAACATGTCAACTTCATCTCTAAGTGTAGAAGCAGAATCTCTTTCTACCACTAGTTTAGCCTCTAGAGCATCAGCAGTTGGCAATTTATAATGCATGATTAGCCGGTGCCACTATCAGGATGATGCAACGTCCATGGGGACCTCGCTTTTGATCTTGGGCTAACCTGTTTTGCCATTAAAGTTCCGATTGATTCGTAAAAGTTGAAGTTAGCAAAACATCTCAATCGGGAGTTATAACAAGCAAACCAGTTAAACAAACAAGGTATTAAAGAGTTTCAATTGATGCTGAAAAGTAGTTATTAACATCATTGTAACCCGTTGTTGCAGCAGCAAAGCAGTTAAACAAACAAGTAGATATTTAAGTTAAGGCAAACATGTAATTCTTAACAAGAAGTATCAAACACATAGATAGGCGCAGTCTACAATATGATTAACAGTGTGCCATTATGTAATCAAGAGCAAACTAAATTAAGCCAAGCAACGTAATTGAACAATTTTGCAATAAGTGGCTAACTAAAATTCCGAGAAGGTGTAATCGAACTTATGCTAGTTCTTTGTACAGCACACCGCAACTTTTTTTCGCTACAAGGTTGTACAAAGGAGTCCATGGCATCAATTGCTTGGATACGCAGTCCCAATACTTCTTTCTTCCCACACCGCATGGGTAAGTCGAATGGTTAATCTGGTAAGATTGTGCGTCCTTGATATGTTATATGAGGACGGTAGTCGACTAGTTGTACCCAAACACATCACACTGGCTTTTATCAGATATTTCATGCGATTACTTTTGGCATATCGAGATCTAAGCAATCTACAGTAGGATGAAAAGACTGGCATCCTTCACATTATTGGCGAACTCAGTTCATAGAAACAAGCAATTCAACCATTCTGTGGGTAAATCAAAAGCGCCACTGGAATATTTTTCACTATCCAATCATACACGCAAAAAGGGGCGATGCCACCATAGGGGCTGGTATGGGTGGCCGCCTCAGGTGGCTGGAAAGTGTGCACCTAGTTTGAGTCATCCAGGTTGGCCCACGCTAGTTTTGTTCATCCCAACGCACAGCAGGAAATGTAAAAAATGAAGAAAATGTTTCAATTTGGATGAGCCAATAACATAAGTGCAAGGCAGGCCCTATAGCAGGCTCGCGGCCCAAACAAGCGCCTCCCATATCGATCAACAACAGGAAAAATCCCAATTCATTCGCTTCCACCTCCATCTGTTCGCCCTAACCTAGCCGGCGCTGGACAGACCGACACAAGATTTCCTCGCGCCCTCGTTGGAGGGCGGTCGCCGTGCTTCAAACGAACGGAAGGACAAGAAGATGAAGATCCAACCTGGGTGTAGCTCATGGGAGGCAGCGGCGGCAAGACGGGCATGGCATCGAAGCTTATGCAAACGGACGATCGCAGCTTGCAAGAGTAGCATGCGCACGAGCAGGTACATCACATCCCTGATTATATCTAATTCAACTCTTCAATTTCTGGCCAATAGTTAAACCCGACGGTGTTGTAAAACTGCTTGTATGTAGGGAATCTATGAGAAAATGAAACTAATTTCTACTTATTTTATAACTCCCCAATCAATACCGAATCGATCAATCTGATGTATCTAATCAAGTGTCCGTGCAAACATACAAGCTCATGTTGTTCTTGAGCTCAAAGTGTCTAATGAATGATCGCTAATGAAGGATTTGACGCAAACATTTTACATGCTCCTGGTGATGAACATATAGTGTCTAGTGAGGGATCTAATGCAAGCATTTTACAAGCTCATTGAAGGATTTAGTGTCTAATGATGATCTACTATGTTGAGAGAGACAGAGATTTGCAGGCATTGATGACAAGCAAATTATAGTGCATTTTCATAGCTTGAGGAAACGTCGAGGCCATCTACCAGAAAGTCACCGTATCATGACAACATAGCATAAATACTTTTCTAATCTATTGTTTGAAACTATTGGCATACTTGTGCAGGATAGATATATTGATTAGCAGTTTGCGCACTAGTTATACGTGCAATTACACTTCGATATTTTCAGCCAGAGAACGAATAATTCAAGCAGGTACATACCATGTTTGTAGTCCTTGTACACCATGTTGCATTTTGTGTTTTTTGGTGCTTGCATCATTTAGTGTTTATAATCTGAACTACTTTGGATCATTAGCTGGTTTTCAAAGTACATGTA
The DNA here is from genome assembly GCA_021605205.1 of Aegilops longissima. Taxonomy (NCBI): domain Eukaryota; kingdom Viridiplantae; phylum Streptophyta; class Magnoliopsida; order Poales; family Poaceae; genus Aegilops; species Aegilops longissima. The sequence goes on along the minus strand of JAHIAM010001166.1, from coordinate 60,415 downwards.
GCTTCACATTTCTCAAGTTATGTTGATTTCTGGAGTGCAGGTGCCTTCGTATTTTTTAAGTTAAATGTTCGCCCCTGGTAACTTAAATTCATGGATCAGCCACTTCACACAAATCATACACGAATGCCAGATTTAATTAAGTGAAATGCGTGGACTTACGCTAGCTCGCAGGCTGTGCTCATCGCAGCTCTGCTTGCGCTTGGGATGTTCCATGTACAAGTCCATGTTACAACTTGCTTGGATGTGCAGGCCTTGTGCTCCTTGCACCCCCTCCGCATTTTTGACACGGCGAATGGTTGATCAAATAAGAGGAATCGACCTTGATGTTGTACCAGAGGACAGATACTTACAAGGTTATACGGGTGTGCAGGATGTGTACCAGATCCCGTAGAGCCGTCATGCTTTGCTAAAAAATGGATTTGCTTGTTTCAAATGATATCTCCAGAAGAAATAAGAGTTAAAGTCAGAGTTGCATATGCGTGTAAGCTAAGAGAGCAGTGAAAGAATATCCAAACATCATCGAAACAGTGCACAAGGGAGTGATGTGTGGATACCTAGTTTGGTCCGGCGTTTGGGCATGCTCGCCTAGCTAGAGAGCGGGTCACTTCAGAGCTGTTGAGGGTGATGCGCTGGCGTTGGCTGTCCGCGCACGAATGCAGATCTTGATGGCAGCGGAGCGCTATGATGCGGTGGACGAGACCGTTGGTGAAGCCCCAATGGCCTCGGGGGGCGGAGGTGCGACGATGTGCTCGGTGAAGTAGCCCCGGTGAGCTGGGAGACAATATCGGTGAAGCGCACCTGATGCGGTGGAACTCGGTGTCTGTGAGGCACGTTGAGTTACAAAGGCCGACGTTGTCGGTGGACCACCCGATGCGGTGGACGAGGGCGAGATGAGGTAGCTCCAAGCGGTGGTGAAGCGCGACCATCGCCTTCGCTGCCGCCGTCCGCACAAAGGTGGGGAATGGTGGGGAAAGAGACGAGACGAGGGGCGATTCGAGGGTTGGCGGCGAATTAGGGATTTGAGCAATCTAGGCGTGGAAGGGGACGGTGGAGAAGAGAGATTTTGCAGGGCTGGAATTGGGGCCGCCAGATATTTCATTCAAACATGGAAGCGCGAACTTATATTGTCGCTGCCCTTTTGGGGGGTGGGTGGCTGGGTGCTATGCGTCTGCCCGACACACGCGACCACCCCGACAGATTATGCTGGTGTTTTAAGGCACCTGCCTTTGTGTCCATGACATGTGGGCCCAATAGGTGGCTGGCCCACATGTCGCTGACTCCAAAGGCGCTTGCCTTTAAGGCACCAAGCAGCGCCCACCCCGACACCCACCTCGGTCTACCTGGTGCGCCTACATTTGAGAATGCAAATGAATCTTCTTTCATTTGCAAATGAATCTGTATGTATTACCATGCCTGTGTTTTCCTTGCAATAATTAGTCATCGAAACGAGATACTCCATCCCTTCACTTTTGTAAGTCGTTTCAGACAACTTAAAATGAACTGTTTTGCACATTGTCTGAAATGTCTTCAAGATCTTATAAAAGTGAACAGAGGGAGTACTATAAATTAATTAATGAGGAGTTATTTGAAAAAAAAATTCAAAACGCTACCCACGCTAACATGGATTAGAGTGTGTGTCACATAATTAGTTATTTGAATTAGAGTGTGTGTCACGTAGATAGTTATTTGAATTAGAGTGTGTGTCACGTAGCGATTTCCAATTCTAACGTGGATTTTGCATTTCACTGTATCCACACTACTTTTTTAATACAAACTCATATGTATATGATGAACACCATGGTAGTGAGAAAATTTTTGGATGGATTCAAACATATGACCTACAAAATAGCACAAAAAACTGAGTCAATGTCAACTTTTCAAAACTTAGTATGGCACGAATTCGAAATAATTACCCGTATGCCTGGTCCTCGGTTCAAATCTTACAATGTACACCAAATTGAAACATCGATATTAAGTCTCGTACTATGTACATTCAAATGTTGTTTTAGCCCCCCGCACAAACGCTACATACTTCCTCAGACGGTCAATCTTCCTCTCCTAACCACCTTAGGAAGCTATTGGTTTCAACACACGCTCATTCTTTCTCTCCATGTTTCGATCTCTAAGTCTCGCAACTACACAACCCCTTTTTCCACTGCTACCAAATGTATTTACCTCACACACCCGCCATTGCACCCCATGCCGAGCTCTCTCTCTCCCCTCCCCTCTCACCCTCTCGCTTAAATACATGCATTGCCTATCTAGCCCCCAACCTCTCGTGGCGCATGCACGCACATTGTATATCTAGGTCACTCCCTCGAGACTGTCTCACTCTTTCTTCAAGACGGCGGGCCACACTCGCCAATCTCGCTCTCTTTATCCGAGTCTCGCTCAACCTCGCTTTCTTTCACACACAAATGATATATCTCCTGTTCGGGCCTCGACTGACACACTCTATACTCTCTCACGCAGATTGTCTATCTAGGTCAGTCCATCCAAGCCGCCGCCACTCTTTCGACCTCATGGTGGGCCACGCTCACTCCATCTCTCTCTCTCTCTCCCTCCCTCTCTCCGTATATCTCGATTAACCTCGCACTTTCTCGAACAAAAACGATATATCACCATTTTTGAGCCCAATTCCACCTATTCACATTGTATACTCTCTCACGCACATCGTCTATCTAGGTCACTCTCTCCAAATCGTCTCACTCATTCAATCGCACGGCGACCCTATGTGATCGGTTGACCTTGCTTCCTCCCACGCACAAAATATATCTACAAGTCTGTGACTGGATCATCTCTCAAGCTCTATCTTACAGCCCTCACCCTTGCCAAAAAGCTCAATCAGACAATATCTCTCTAGAGCATATATATTTGTTCAATGAATGTCGGACCACACTCACTTTGTCTCTCTATCTATATGTCTCTCGATTGACCTTGCTTTCTCACACCGTATCTTCCACGCGTTGAAGCTACTAACTCTCCATCCCTCACAAAGCCGGAGCTATCTACATTGTGAGGGGCACTCCAACCTTGGATTAATTTGTGTAGGCATTTATTCCGGTCGGTTTAGATTATATATTCGTAGCATTCGGCCCACAACTACTCCAAACACCGCTGCAACCCACGCAACTCCCCTAGTTGATTTCCTCCTGCTCGGTCATCGCTTCTCGCACGCCCTTTCTCGCCTTCAATGTCGCACTATGGTATTATTGAAAAAACTATGTTGTTCTCTTTAATTATTATGAATAAGCTACAAAACTACACACCGATAGTCCACTTCGAATGGAACAAATTTCGACCGACAAATTAAAGTGCTACAAACTACACACCGAGGGGCCCACATGTCATGAAACAAATTTGGACCCATATGCAAATTAAAAAAATAAAGGACTGTAGCGACCTGACCCAAAATCGGTCAAATCTCTGTGTCTGTACCATCCCAAGATCATGCTGGTACTCACAGTACATCGATAAAGTAATCAAAGTTCAATCACCTGAATATCATTAATCGATTCTCATATAGAGTCTTTATTACAAGGGAATAAATTCGGCTCAAGGCCAACTCATGAGAAATAAACTAAATTGCTGCGGAAGCGTCGAAGATAAGCGAGTCCATCCGACTCAAAGGGCAATCGCCAAGCGCTGAGCGTAGCCTCACTCCCGATCGAATATATCTCGCAACATAATACGTTGCAGCCATGTAGGTCAGCTTTTGGAATAAGTCGGCAAGTCAAAAGATTAACAATAATAAAGTTACTAACACTATATGCATTTTGGCTGTGGAGCTCTAAGTTTCATCATTTTGCTAAAAGCCAATTTTATCCTACTACAAAGGACTTATTTGCAAATTACTACAAATTGTTGGTAGTTATTGAGATGGTTCCGCCAACCAATATCTCGCTCCCAAATTATTATTAAGTCATAAACCCATCAAATTAAATCCATTAATTTTAGTGTTGAGATATCCGAATACTTCCAAGGTCCAGAGGCTCAAATGTCCGTAATCGGGACACGGCTAATCGATTAGGTTATAACACTCTGCAGAGGTTTGCGACTTTCCCGCAAGAATCATTCCTCCTTTAAAGTCTTCGCACTTCATGGTGTTTGAAGACGGACGAATGAAACAGGTCTTCCAAAGAGTTCTTCCGCCACCGCCGTACCCATCCAATCCTACCGCTCGCTCTACTTCTCGTAGTACCGCCCACCAAATCACTACTAGGGTCAACCCAGCCAGAGCCCATAATGGCTTGCGGCTGCACAGTAAGCTTCCGGTCATGGGGCATCCATCCTTCTCTTTGTGGCTGGGTGAAGCTTTCCGAGGATGTCATGGCGCTTCTCCATGCATCCCGCCACCACTGGTGCTCCAGGTGCCCGCCAACCGCCCTCCACCCAAAGAGTGATTTTCCAAGTCCATCTTGATCATTGTAGTTCATGGGGTCATCATCATTGACTCTCACATCTTGCTTATGAATTTCACTCATCCCAAATCCCGCCTCACGAGCATAGCAAAATAACTACTACGCCCCGGGACATGGTAACAAGGGAATGGTTCATCCTACCACATGATACTACTCAAGTTTAATGACTTCAAGATTTCACTACTGCATGCAATGGTGGGTGGTGACAACTACTAATGCACAAAAACATAGGTATAGAAATAACATGATCAAAACTTGCCTTGCCGATGATCCTCGTAAGCTAAAGATTCAGAGTAGCAAGCTTCAGACTCGAACTCTACCGAGACAAACAATAACACAATAAGCATAAAGCAAGAGGATCACACAAGATAACAATGGTAACATAGCACAACAAAACAATAAAAGCCAAATCCAAAAGAAAAATTCAAAGAAACAAATTCAAAGTTTTTCCCTACACCAAACAATAGCAAAAATAGTTTTTATATAACAAAATTTCCCTAATATAACCTAATCATGGTTTTAGGTTAACTTAACAGAAAAGGATTAACTAAGCAACTAGGAGCAAAAAGAATTAATTAAAAGCTATTATGAAACTCATTTTAGGCCTAATCCAATTTCCATTAAGAAAATTAATTTAAAACTTTTATTAATTATAAATAAAAGTTCATCTAATGGAGTGACAGAAACTAACCTAGAATAACTAGTCACAAGTTAAAAATAAATTAATTTACTAATTAATTAATTAGGAAAACAGGAACTAGTTAATTAATTAGGATTAATAGGATTCTGCCTAGAATTAATTATTTATTAATCCTAAAATACCAAAGTTAATTTCTAGGGTTTGGCAATATCAAAATAAAGTGATGGCAAAAAGAATCATGCAAAAATAATTTTTCTAACTAAAACTATAGCAGATTTGCTATTCTGACTAAAACAATATTAAAGCATTTTTAGTTATTTTTAACATAGCTAAATATATGTTTTTCGGAAACTACATAAAATTTGCAATCCAACAAAAAAAGAATCACTCAAAAATATTAAACAGAATAAAAGATATACATTTTTGAAAATTGAAACTATTCGGCTAAAACAGAAAATCAAAATAAAAAGGAAAAGCCCAATGGGCCTATACTGTGCCTTGTGCGTAGTTTAGTCTAAACGGGCCTAGGGTTTAAACTAACGAACCGGCCTAATAAAAATAAACCTAAACTAAATAATAAACCGATCGGGCCGGCCGGTTTTCTAATAAAAACATACCCCTTCGGGGGCCTCTAATCCTAACCCTAGGTTTAGGATCGAACGGTGGAGGGGGATGCCGGGGGGCTTACCGGACTCCGGCGACGGCGGCGGCGGCGGCGAGAGTGCGTCGGAGCGTCCGGACGTCGGCGAGCTCCCATGAGTCGTCGGGAGACGCGCACGAGCACGGGGAGGGTTCGTGGTGTTGGGGCGGGTCGGGGTGGACCAGGGTGGCGTCGGCGGCGACTTTGGCGCCGGGGAGGGGTTCTGGTTCCCATGAGCTCTGGAGGAGAAGGAGAGGGGTCCGCGCCGCTAGGGGGGAATGGGGTGCGGAGGGTCTGGCTTTATAGCCGGGCCTCGGGATGATTCGAAGGGCATCGGGCGCGGGGATCCCGGATTCTTCGGGATCCGGTGGATCTCCCATGAGCTGCGTGGCTTGGGCGAGGGGAAGAAGACGGGCGGGCCCAAGGGTCGAGAGAGAGAGGGGGATGGTTCGGTCGGTCGGCCGAAGCCTGTGGAATCGGGCGAGGGGCGAGGCCGGTCAGTGGAGCTGGGCTGGCTCGCTCGGCAGGGTTGGCCCTGGTGGGCCGGCTTGGCTGGGCCAAAGGCTGGGTGTGAGGGGTGAGGTGGCGCTGGCTGGGCCTGGGTGGTTTAGTGGCGCCTCAAGGGTTTTTCTTTATTTTTTTAATTAAAACAAAACAAAAATAAAACCTAAACTATAAATATTTTATATAGGTATATATATACCAAAATGATCAGGGAATATTCCTTTCATTTGAACATTTTTCCAAAGTCAAAATCCAAACTTCATAAAAATCTATTTTTTCAAATTCAAATAAATTTCAGGTTTTGAATCCAATTCTTTTGGCATTGTTTCCTCCGATATTTTTTGGAGTGTCATGTTTGCTCCTCTCATACTTTTGATCAAGTATTTATCAGCTTAGTTTTTGAATTGTTTCATGTGCCAAAGTTTGGAATTCAAATTCAAACTCAAATAGCTCAAACTTCAAATGGCATTCAAATTCAAACAGATGCATAGGATGCTTATCTATAATTGTAAAACATTCCAAATAGGAAATTTGGGATGTTACAAACCTACCATTTTAAGATGAATCTCACCTCGAGATTCGGGTTGGCTAGCAATAGGTGCGGATGGTCTCGACGAAGATCTTCTTCGCTCCTGTGTGGCTTCTTCCTCGGTGTGGTGACTCCACAAAGACCTTGCAAAACTTGATGAATTTGCTGCGGTGACTCGCTTGCAGCCTCGAGAATTTTGACGGTTTCTCCTTGTAAGTCAAATCACCGCTGTTGTATGGCCTCTAGGGCACCGTGTCTCTCAACGGAACATCGCCATGTCGGCATGGCACTTCTTTAACCGAGAAACGTGGAAAACATCATGAACTCCGGACAATCCTTCCGCAATTCCAACTTGTATGCAACTTCTCCACGACGCTCGAGGATTTTGTAGGGCCAATGAATCGGGTGCTAACTTTCCTTGACTCCAAACCTCTTGATTCCACGGCGTGAGACACACGAAGGTATGCTCGGTCTCCCACTTCGTATGTCACCTCCTTGCGCCATCGTCGGCATAACTCTTCCGTCAGGATCGTGCTATCTTGAGCCGGTCTCAATCAGCTTGACTTTCTTCGAATCCTTGATAAGATCGAACCAAAAGTGATCGATCTCCAACACTATCCCACAAGAATGGTGTCCTCGCACCTCCTTCCGTATAGAGCTTCGAAGGGGCCATCTTCAAACCGGATTGATAACTGTTGTTGTACGAGAACTCTGCGACGGCAAATTATCATCCCAGCTAGACCCATAGTCTAGCACACAAGCTCTCAACATGTCCTCCGTAATCTGATTGACTCTCTCGGTCCGTCCATCCGTCTCATGGATGAAAAGCTGCATCAATTCCAGCCTCGCACTCCAAAGTTTCATGCAATTGCTTCCAAAACTTTGAGGTAAACTCGTTCCTCTATCCGACACGATTTTCCTCGAACTCCATGCGATATACGATCCTGGTCATGTATATCTTGGCCAACTTGGCACTGGTATAGGTAGTCTTCACGGAATGAAGTGAGCTACCTTAGTCAAACGATCAACCACTACCCAGATAGAATCATAACCTGAACGGGTCCCGGTAATCCTGTGATGAAATCCATACCAAGTTTCTCCCATTTCCAATCGAATCGGCAAAGGTTGAAGTAACCCCGCTGGCTTCGATGTTCTGCCTTTACACGCTGGCAAACATCGATACGGCCACGCACTCGCAATGTCCTTCTTCATACCAGTCCACCGAAACTTTGCTTCAATTCCGTACATCTTGGTGTTGCCGGGTGAATTGAGTACGGGAATCATGAGCCTCCCAAGAATTAGCTTCCTGAGCTCGGGATCATTGGGCACGATATACGATCCTCAAACCATATAGTTCCATGTTCATCCTTTCGGAATCCTTTAGCTTTTCCTTCCTCCATCTTTTGCTTAATCTCATCGATTTCCTTGTCCGACTTCTGGGCTTCACGAATCTTTTCGGTCAAGGTGGACTGAACTTCCAGAGTTGCGACAAATCCTTTCGGAACTATCTCCAGTCGGAGATCTCTGAGGTCATCGACTAATTCCTGGGGTAATCCTCCTGCTGTAAGAGTGTTCACATAACTCTTACGGCTCAAGGCATCTGCTACAACATTGGCCTTACCGGGTGGTAATGCAGCCTCATGTCGTAGTCCTTAATCAACTCTAGCCATCTCCTCCGCCGAGGTTCAATTCTTCATGTGAAGATATATTTCAAACTCTTGTGATCTGATAGACATCACAACGATTTCCGATGAGGAAATGTCTCTGTGTCTTGAGTGCATGCACTATACCGCTAACTCCAAATCATGCGTGGTATAATTCATCTCATGAGGCCGAGCTGTCCGGAGGCATAAGCTACAACCTTACCTTCCTGCATCAAGATTCTCCGAGTCCTTGACGAGAAGCGCCACAATAGACCTGGTATTCCTTATGTATGTCCGCAATATCAACACCGGAGCTGTGACCAACCGCTTTCTTCAATTCCTGAAAACTGGCTTCACATTCCTCGGTCCAAACATACTTGGCTTCCTTCTTCAACAGCTCACCATGGGCTTGGCAATCTTCGAGAAGTTCTCAATGAACCTCCGATAATATCCTCGCGAGTCCGAGAAAATGCGGATCTCCTTGATCGAGGTGGGTGATCGCCAATCGGTGATCGATTCAACCTTGGCGGATCAACTGCTATTCCTTCTCCTGAAATAACATGTCCGAGGAATCCAACTTCCTTTAGCCAAAATTCACATTTGCTGAATTTGGCATACAACTGATGTTCTCAAGTTTCTCCGTAACTAGATGCAAATGTTCCTTATGCTCTTCCTCGCTCTTGGAGAATATCAATATGTCATCGATGAACACCACGACAAACTTGTCCAAATACTCCATGAACACCTTGTTCATCAAATTCATGAAGTATGCAGGAGCATTAGTCAATCCAAATGACATGACGGTATACTCATATAAACCATACCTGGTGGTGAATGCTGTTTTGGGTATATCCTTTTCACGAATTTTCAACTGATGATACCCTGATCGAAGATCGATCTTAGAGAATACCTTGGCTCCAACAAGCTGATCAAACAAGTCATTGATCATTGGCAGAGGGTACTTGTTCTTGATGGTTACCTCGTTCAATGCACGATAATCCACAACCATCCTCAAGCTTCCATCCTTCTTCTCTACCAAAAGAACTGGGCTCCCCAAGGTGATGAGCTTGGTCAATATATCCTTTCTCCAATAACTCATTTATTTGTTCCTTGATCTCTTTCAACTCATTCGGGGCATCCGATAAGGTCTCTTGGATATTGGGGCTGTGCCGGCAATAACTCAATCGAAACTCAATGTCTCTCGTCCGTGGCATTCCCGTAATTCCTCCGGAACGATCGGAAATTCTTGCACCATCGGCACTTCCTCCCAACAACTCCCGTGAGGGAATGCACCGATTCTTCATCCGGCTGTGCCGGGCCACATACTTGATCCTCTTCGCCCCGGTGGTGAGCAGAATAGACTTGTCGGCACAAATCAATGTTCCCTTCATACTTGGACAACTAATCCATGCCTAGGATTACATCCAAGGTCTGAGTTTCCAACACTATGAGTTCTACGGAAATTTGTGGTTCCCGATGTTGAGGTTTGCAGACAGCTTAATCCTCGCCATCATTTCTCCTCCCGCGAACCGACGCGAGGGGCTTCTAAGGGTTCTAGTGCGAATCCGTACTTATCCACAACTACCCTTGATATGAATGAATGCGCTGCACCGTAATCAAATGTAACCAAAACTGAACGTGAATTCAATAAAACTTACCAACCACAAAGTTGTTCCGGTTGATCATAGACGCTTCCACGCCGATGTGATTCACTTGAGCACGAGGGAAAGGATTGGGCTTCTTCGCTGAGCCTCCATTGCCATTTCCGCTTTCTCGCTTGGCCTCCGGCAGTCGGTGGCGAGTGCCCTGCCTTCCGCACTTGAAGCAGTGATGTGGCTCAGATCCTTCGAGCCGGGCAGAACGGTGCTGATTGCCATTACCATTGCCATTGCCATTGCCATGGCCTGACTTGTTGTCCTGGCTGCGGTTGTTTCCATTTCCACCATGGTTATGAGCTCCATGGTTATGATGGGTGTGCCCTCCCGAGTACGGTGTATAGCGGGCTTCGCTGAGTTCCCGAGTTGTGCTTCCCCGGCTATACTTCCGCTATGGTTTTCTATCTCTGCTGCTTGCCTTCCGAATGGTGGCCTTGTCTACCAGCTCCCGGTAGTTGTTGAAAGTAGCCACAATAAGCTGCATGCTCAATTCATCATTGAGTCCTCAAGGAACTTCTCCGCTTGGCGCATCGGGCCACATCATCGGGGCATAGCGAGCAAGCTTGCTGATTTCCTCCACGCATCGTGCCACAAGACGGTTCCTCTGGCGCAAGTTTCGAACTCACGCTTCTTCGCACTCATGGCTCCAGATGAGACATGAGCAGCTGGAAGGCCTGCTGGAATTGATCCCAAGTGATGCCACCCAAGGAAAAGTGGCGTGTAATTCTCCCACCAAGAAGCTGCAGGTCCATCCAATTGATGCGCTGCAAAGCGCACCTTCTCAAAGATCGCAGCATCCAACGGTGACTAGCTCTTCCAATCTTATGGAGCCAATCATCAGCCACAATCGCTCAAGGCTACTAGAGAACACCGCGGATTCAACCTCGTAAATCGAGTCAAGTTGTCCACAGTGGGTGGTGGTGGTGGCGGTGGATTGTTGGCTGTGTTGTTCGTTCTCGATCGAAGCTGCATCAAGGCATTCTCTCTGCCGGAGCAGCTGGGTGAGCTCCGCAGAAAAAGCGAGGTCACGCCTCTGAGGCATCTGGTGGTTGGAGGGTGAGAAAATTAGAATAGAACAATGGTCTATGAGAAATACACTACCCATATGAATGCACAATCATAACACACCAAACATTTATTCATTCCACTCAAACATGGTTCAAACTCGATTACAAAAGCTCATGTCTAATCAAGGAAAAACATCGCCTAACTGATCGAAAAAGTAAAAGATAACATGGTGGTCGACTAAAGTCTTCATCGCTGGCGCCTCCTCTTGGGGTTTCCTTCAAGGTACTCCTTCAAAATCCTGATCATTGCTCACGAGGGTGCTTCATCTCCACTGGTAAAGATCCTCTCCCAAGTCCATCTTCTCCTCAATCGCGCAAGCTTCATCTTCGGTCGTCGACTATCTCCATGAAGTCCGTGATTTCTTCCTCATGGCCAAGGAAATCTGCGCGTGCCTTCTCCTCCAGCCCAGTCATGAACAAAAGCTTCCGTGTGTCTTCGAGTTACGGCGAGCCTGAATCTCCGCTTCGAGAAGACATTCCAAGTCCTGGATGTAAGAAAGAGTGGAATCGTCCTCGATGGTACGGATGATATCTCCATTCCTTGCCCTGCGAGAAACCATGGCGAGGTCTGAGTGATCGAGCTCGCCCTGACTCCTCTCGGAGATGTCCAAGTGCTCGTAGATCGCCACGCCCCTTCCGATGATCCAGCTTGAACTCGTGAACTCAAAGTTGATAGGCTCCGTGTGTCCTCCAAAGGTTCTCCCGGATATGCACCTCAATCCAGAGCGGTGTCCGCCGGAAGTGCATTAGTGGGTTTCCGGTGATCGAGGGTAGAGCTATCTTCAGCTGCCTCACCATCTGGACCAGCTTTCTTCCAAAGGGCATCGCCTCATCGGGCCGGCGTAACTCCGTAGCAAACTGGGTTGAACTCGCGCCATCTAGAATGTTGCAAAGGGAGAAGAGTCGAATAGAACAGGAAGAATTATAGAATGAAAAGGGTTCAAAGTAAATGGTCTCGCTATGGCTTTCCGATCCTAGGGGTTACGATCCTACGGTCAGCGTGTGCTCGATACCATCTCTCAGAGCGACTGACCCAAAATCGGTCAAATCTCGTGTTCTGCACCATCCCAAGATCATGCCGGTACTCACAAGACATCGATAAAGTAATCAAAGTTCAATCACCTGAATATCATTAATCGATTCTCATATAGAGTCTTTATTACAAGGGAATAAATTCGCTCAAGGCCAACTCATGAGAAATAAACTAAATTGCTGCGAAGCGTCGAAGATAAGCGAGTCCATCCGACTCAAAGGGCAATCGCCAAGCGCGAGCGTAGCCTCACTCCCGATCGAATATATCTCGCAACATAATACGTTGCAGCCATGTAGGTCAGCTTTTGGAATAAGTCGGCAAGTCAAAAAGATTAACAATAATAAAGTTACTAACACTATATGCATTTTGGCTGTGGAGCTCTAAGTTTCATCATTTTGCTAAAAGCCAATTTTATCCTACTACAAAGGACTTATTTGCAAATTACTACAAATTGTTGGTAGTTATTGAGATGGTTCCGCCAACCAATATCTCGCTCCCAAATTATTATTAAGTCATAAACCCATCAAATTAAATCCATTAATTTTAGTGTTGAGATATCCGAATACTTCCAAGGTCCAGAGGCTCAAATGTCCGTGAATCGGGACACGGCTAATCGATTAGGTTATAACACTCTGCAGAGGTTTATGACTTTCCCGCAAGAATCATTCCTCCTTTAAAGTCTTCGCACTTCATGGTGTTTGAAGACGGACGAATGAAACAGGTCTTCCAAAGAGTTCTTCCGCCACCGCCGTACCCATCCAATCCTACCGCTCGCCTACTTCTCGTAGTACCGCCCAGCCAGCGTCACTACTAGGGTCAACCCAGCCAGAGCCCATAATGGCTTGCGGCTGCATGTAAGCTTCCGGTCATGGGGCATCCATCCTTCTCTTTGTGGCTGGGTGAAGCTTTCCGCAGGATGTCATGGCGCTTCTCCATGCATCCCGCCACCACTGGTGCTCCAGGTGCCCGCCAACCGCCCTCCACCCAAGAGTGATTTTCCAAGTCCATCTTGATCATTGTAGTTCATGGGGTCATCATCATTGACTCTCACATCTTGCTTATGAATTTCACTCATCCCAAATCCCGTCTACGAGCATAGCAAAATAACTACTACGTCCCGGGGACATGGTAACAAGGGGAATGGTTCATCCTACCACATGATACTACTCAAGTTTAATGACTTCAAGATTTCACTACTGCATGCAATGGTGGGGAGGTGACAACTACTAATGCACAAAACATAGGTATAGAAATAACATGATCAAAACTTGCCTTGCTGATGATCCTCGAAGCTAAATAGTCGAGTAGCAAGCTTCAGACTCCGAACTCTACCGAGACAAACAATAACACAATAAGCATAAAGCAAGAGGATCACACAAGATAACAATGGTAACATAGCACAACAAAACAATCAAAGCCAAATCCAAAAGAAAAATTCAAAGAAACAAATTCAAAGTTTTTCCCTACACCAAACAATAGCAAAAATAGTTTTTATATAACAAAATTTCCCTAATATAACCTAATCATGGTTTTAGGTTAACTTAACAGAAAAGGATTAACTAAGCAACTAGGAGCAAAAAGAATTAATTAAAAGCTATTATAAAACTCATTTTAGGCCTAATCCAATTTCCATTAAGAAAATTAATTTAAAACTTTTATTAATTATAAATAAAAGTTCATCTAATGGAGTGACAGAAACTAACCTAGAATAACTAGTCACAAGTTAAAATAAATTAATTTACTAATTAATTAATTAGGAAAACAGAACTAGTTAATTAATTAGGATTAATAGGATTCTGCCTAGAATTAATTATTTATTAATCCTAAAATACCAAAGTTAATTTCTAGGGTTTGGCAATATCAAAATAAAGTGATGGCAAAAAGAATCATGCAAAAATAATTTTTCTAACTAAAACTATAGCAGATTTGCTATTCTGACTAAAACAATATTAAAGCATTTTTAATTATTTTTAACATAGCTTAATATATGTTTTTCAGAAACTACATAAAATTTGCAATCCAACAAAAAAGAATCACTCAAAAATATTAAGCAGAATAAAAGATATACATTTTGAAAATTGAAACTATTCGCTAAAACAGAAAATCAAAATAAAAGGAAAAGCCCAATGGGCCTATATCAGGCCTCGTATGTAGTTTAGTCTAAACGGGCCTAGGGTTTAAACTAACGAACCGCCTAATAAAAATAAACCTAAACTAAATAATAAACCGATCGGGCCGGCCGGTTTTCTAATAAAACATACCCTTCGGGGCCTCTAATCCTAACCCTAGGTTTAGGATCGAACGGTGGAGGGGATGCCGGGCTTACTTACTCGGCGACGGCAAGGGCGGCGGCGAGAGAGTGCGCCGGAGCGTCCGGACGTCATGCGAGCTCCGGCGAAGTCGTCGGGAGACGCGCACGAGCACGGGGAGGGTTCGTGGTGTTGGGGAGGGTCGGGTGGACCAGGGTGGCGTCGGCGCGACTTTGGCGGCGGGAGGGGTTCTGTGTCGGCGAGCTCTGGAGGGAGAAGGAGAGGGGTCCGCGTCGCTAGGGGGGAATGGGTGCGGAGGGTCTGGCTTTATAGCCGGGCCTCGGGATGATTCGAAGGGCATCGGGCGTGGGGATCTCGGATTCTTCGATCCGGTGGATCTCCCATGAGCTGCGTGGCTTGGGCGAGGGGAAGAAGACGGGCGGGCCCATGGGTCGCTGAGAGAGAGAGGGGATGGTTCGGCGGTCGGCCGGGCCTAGGGAATCGGGCGAGGGGCGAGGCCGGTCGGTGGAGCTGGGCTGGCTCGCTCGGCTGGGCTGGCCCTGGTGGGCCGGCTTGGCTGGGCCAGGCGCGGGGTGCGGAGGGGTGAGGTGGCGCTGGCTGGGCCTGGGTGGCCTGGCTGGCGCCCGAAGGGTTTTTCCTTTATTTTTTTAATTAAAACAAAACAAAAATAAAACCTAAACTATAAATATTTTATATAGGGTATATATATACCAAAATGATCAGGGGAATATTCCCTTTCATTTGAACATTTTTCCAAAGTCAAAATCCAAACTTCATAAAAATCTATTTTTTTCAAATTCAAATAAATTTCAGGTTTTGAATCCAATTCTTTTGGCATTGTTTCCTCTGATATTTTTTTGGAGTGTCATGTTTGCTCCTCTCATACTTTTGATCAAGTATTTATCAGGCTTAGTTTTTGAATTGTTTCCCATGTGCCAAAGTTTGGAATTCAAATTCAAACTCAAATAGCTCTGAAACTTCAAATGGCATTCAAATTCAAACAGGATGCATAGGATGCTTATCTATAATTGTAAAACATTCCAAATAGGAAATTTGGGATGTTACAAGGACGAGGATCGAATATGCGACCGGGCCTTCAAGCCGCACGTCAATAGGCAACATACGTAGAATAGCAATGTTTGTTGTACCCCCTTTGTTCACATAATGTTTTTATATTACCACAGCCTGATTAATGGATAACATGTAACATTATTTTTAGTACTCTTCACCTTCACTTACTGGTGGGTTCCTTGTGTGCTCTCTCTCTCTCCTCCCCTTCTGCGTTTAGACGCACGGGCAAACAGGAAGAACTCGCGGGCGATGTTGCCGTTGACCATATCTGGACGCGTTCACAAGTCACGTCACCAGTTTCACGTACTAGCAGCACTAGTCACAGGTACGTGCAATGCACGTTAATTTGGAAGTATATTAAGTGCATGCGGATATTAACTACTAGGATATTATTTGTGTGTTGTCATGTGATTAGCACTATTTTTGGCATGAAATTAACTGCACGCTAAACGTGTTGAGCGCTCGACATTGAAGCAGTCTAGGTCGTTGGATGACAAGGAATACATGTGTCTTGATGACGTTTTATATTTAATTTGAAACGGCTCTAGCAGAACATTCAATCGATCAAACCATACATTTCGTTCAGTCTGAATCCGACTTTAAATTATACGGCGATTGATATAAAATAAACGGAAATAATAAACGTTCAGATTTTAAGCATGGCAATCCGAACATTTTTCATGGCAAATTTAGATTATGCGGCGGCAGCGGCGGCGTCTCGCGGTGGGAAGCGGCTCCTCTGCCGTGATCTGTGTGTCGTCGGGCCACTGACCGATGGCAACGGCGGCGTCTTGCGCCGTTGTTGGCATACTCCTGGACGTTGGCCTAGCTTCAAGGAAGGCCAAAATGTTCTGGACTTTGAAGCGAGTCAACTGGCGGGAGGAGGCGACTGGCGTTGCTGCAAGGAAGCGGTCGACGGTGGCCATCCATGCCGCTGAGGGGGGCACTGGCACCCGCGCGGGGACAGGCACTGTCAATGGTGCAGCGGAGACATTCATGTGCACGGCACCGCACGGCGCGCGCACGCGCTGCACGCAGCGCAGCGAAGCATGCGGCAGGTGCACGGCACCGCACGGGTGTGCTGCGTTAGTGCACGCCAAGAAGCGCATGCGCCAGGCAGGCACAGCGCGTGAAAGTCGGCAGGGACATTGTGGAACCCCGTCGGATCAAGCTCGGCGACAAAGTGCGGATCCCAGCCCATCAATGCCACGGGGATGGGCGCTAGCATAGTCGGGCGACGGAGCCGAACGGAGCGGAACAGCGCAGCGCCTTCCGCAAGGCCGTTCAAGCTCGTCCCAAAGCGGCTTATGTTCTTGAGACTCGGCTGGGTGTCTTCCTCAGAAACCGGAACACTAAGGGCAGACCATCGTGAAAGGGATCGAGAAGAGGTGTCTAGAGGGGGGTGATTAGACACTAAGTACCAAAAGTTGCAGTTTTTAACTTCTTTAAGTTCAAGTGGAGTTTAGGCACAAGTTTAACAATCTCAATACATAACAAGCAGGCATGCAAAGAGTATATGAGCAGCGGAAAGTAAAGCATGCAACTTGCAAGAATGTAAAGGGAAGGGTTTGGAGGATTCAAACGCAATTTGGAGACCCGGATGTTTTTGTCGTGGTTCCAATAGGTGGTGCTATCGTACATCCACATTGATGGAGACTTCAACTCACGAAGGGTAACGGTTGCGCGAGTCCACATAAGGGCTCCACCCACGAAGGGTCCACGAAGAAGCAACCTTGTCTATCCCACCATGGTCGTCGCCCACGAAGGACTTACCTCACTAGCGGTAGATCTTCACGAAGTAGGCGATCTCCTTGCCCTTACAAACTCCTTGGTTCAACTCCACAATCTTGTTGGAGGCTCCCAAGTGACACCTAGCCAATCTAGGAGACACCACACTCCAAGAAGTAACAAATGGTGTGTTGATGATGAACTCCTTGCTCTTGTGCTTCAAATGATAGTCTCCCCAACACTCAACTCTCTCTCACAGGATTTGGATTTGTTGAAAAGAAGATTTGAGTGGAAAGCAACTTGGGGAAGGCTAGATATCAAGATTCATATGGTAGGAATGGAATATCTTGGCCTCAACACATGAGTAGGTGGTTATCTCTCAGAAAATGGATGATGTAAGTGTAGGTTCGTTCTGATGGCTCTCTCCATGAATGAAGAGTGGGTGGAGGGGTATTTATAGCCTCCACACAAAATCTAACCGTTACACACAACTTGCCAAACTCGGTGGGACCGAATTGGTAAACTCGGTTGGACCGATTTAGCAAATCTAGTGACCGGTAGGATTTTCGGTGGGACCGACATGCAACTCGGTAGGACCGGTATGGTTAGGGTTAGGGCATAACATAATCTCGGTGAGACCGATTACACAAACTCGGTGAGACCGATTTTGGTAATAAGCTAACCAGAGAGTTGGTCAGGCAAACTCGGTGAGACCGATTACACAAACTCGGTGGGACCGATTTTGGTAAGAAATTAACCAGAGAGTTTGCATTGTAATCTCGGTAGTACCGATTACTTAAACTCGGTGAGACCGAATTTGGTAATGGACATACATAGAGAGATTACAATCCCATCTCGGTGAGACCGAGATCCCTATCAGTGAAACCGATTTGCCTAGGGTTTGTGGCATTGGCTAAGACATCTGAACTCGGTGGCACCGGATAGAGAGAATCGGTGGGGCCGATTTTGACTTTTGGTTTAGGAAATATGTGGATGTGAGAAAGTAGTTGAGGGCTTTGGAGAATATCACTAAGCACTGTAGAGCAAGAAACTCATGAAGCAACACTTGATCCCCTCTTGATAGTATTGGCTTTGCCTATAGACTCAATGTGATCTTGGATCACTAAAATAGAAAGTGTAAAGTCTTGAGCTTGGAGCTTGAGCCAATCCTTTGTTCTTAGAATCTTGAAGGGGTTCCACATCCTCTAGTCCATGACACTCCATTGTTGAACTTGTCTGAAACATACTAGGTAAAAGTGTTAGTCCAACAAGAGATATGTTGACATTAATTACCAAAATCACCCAGGGAGCACTTGTGCTTTCAATCTCCCCCTTTTTGGTAATTGATGACAACATACATCAAAGCTTTAGATAAAGATATAAAGAATAACGAGTAAAGCTTTGGAAAGACATGTAAAGGCTCCCCCTACATGTATGCAATCATGTGGATATGGAATATAGAAGCATGTGAGAGCATAACCATGACAGAGTAAGCAATGTGTTACATGTATCTTGGCTATATGCATCAGAGCAAATGATGTGAATATGGGAAATGTACCTTCATGCTCATGAGTCCTTCTTGCAAACAGTATGTACATCAGCAAGAATTCCTCATACACATGACTGTGATGCATATACTTACCTTGTGGTCTTGAGTTGGCTTAGGATGGAATGAACCTGTGAAAATAGGGTCAGATAACACAGATACACCTACTGGTCAGAGCAAGCAAAAGAAGCCACAAGAGTACCAAGACTGGGATGACATGTAGAGAGTGAGTACTAAGTACCACATTGAATATAGACATGTCCCCAAAGGTAAAGATGTGCAATGAATTTAAAGAATTTCTTTCCCTTAGATGTCTTGCTCCCCCTAAATCTAGCATGGGATACTGGGAGAAGATAGGGAACAGAAAATTAGAGCAAAATGCAGAATCAGAGCTCAAAGAAACAAATGAACAGAGCTTATGCAAATAAGCACATATGAACATGTCTTTCCCCACAAGAAGACATGTGGCATCTCTCCTCTTGAACACCAAGCATCTGGGATCCTTGAATATTACTCTCTTCTTGAGTATTTTCTCCCCTAGAGATATCTTTCTCCCCTATTGAAGTGATAAGGCTTTGATGTGATCTCTCTCTCCCCTTTGACATCAATTTCCAAGAAGGGCCTTATGGAATTTGTCGTGAATGGGTTTGGTCCTTGAGTCACAAAGATAAAACACTAATAAAATGTGATGCTTGTAGAGGAGAAGATTCATGGAGTGGAGCTGGTTGAAAAGTAATGCAGGAATAAGTGGCAAAATGTTTTGCTCAGAGTGAAATCGGTGGCACCGAGTGGTATGCTTCGTTGCACAATGATTTCAGTTAGACCAAGACAAGAAACCGCGTGACCGAAGTTCATCACAGGAAAACACTTGTCACCTCAGATCACTAGACAAGTAAGATCTCACAAGGATTTGCAAGGAATTAACTGAAAGATTTGCAATGAATTGGATGCAGGAATGCAGAACAAATAGAAAAGAAAAGAAATCTAGATGAAGTTTTTTAAAGGGGAAACAAATATGCATGAGACAAATGCAAGAGCACAAAAAAAAGAACACAAGAGAACTTCATCTAGAGATGGTCGGCAACAAAGTCACCTATGTTAGACTATATTGACTTAGGAGTCAAGTGAGATCACTTGATCATAGGTCATACTCATCGTTTAAGCTCAAAATGGGGTTACCATTTTCGCTTAATCATCTTGATGTATTCACATCTTGTCGAGTTGCTTTGACTCATGTCTTGGAGTAAAGCTTCTAAGATGGAATAACATACCTTGGGTGGTGGTGTTGATCATGATCACGTAGTTGAACTTGTGTGGGTTGCTCAAGGTTGATGTAGCTCATCAAGAGTTGGGAGCACCACTTGGAATTTGAGTTCATCTACCTACATGGGTTAGTTCTTGCAAGGAAGAGCACTTGTGTATCCAAAATGACAATCATGAAACTCAACATAGAATTTGTCAAAGGATATGTTTGAATGGTTTCGTGCTTCCTTGTCTTCAACCACCATTGTGTAGAGACTTGGTGATGTAGAGATTGCTCAAGATGTGAGTGAGTTGCAATCTCATAGACTTAGATTCATCCAAGTACCTACAAGGGTTAGATAGCATGCAAGGTGCAAATATATCCAAGATATAAGATTATCATCATAAGAGAAATATCAAGGATTAGTCATAAGCTCATGTCTTGCATGTATCCAATGGAGTTCCTACTCCAAATTTGAAGCATCAATGATGTTCAATTCACCTCTTAACCTGCAAAACACTTTCTCATCAAGTGGTTCAGTAAATATATCCGCTAATTGCTTTTCGGTGCGAACATGCTTAAGATTAATGTCACCCTTAGCAACATGATCTCGAATGAAATGATGACGAACTTCAATATGCTTAGTTCGAGAGTGTTGCACGGGATTGTGAGCAATCTTGATAGCACTTTCATTATCACAAAGTAATGGAACATGTTTCACATATATCCCATAATCTTTAAGAGTTTGGGTCATCCAAAGTAATTGAGCACAACATGAACCAGCGGCAATGTATTCCGCTCATGGTGGATAAGGATACCGAGTTTTGTTTCTTGGAAGACCAAGACACAAGAGATCTGCCAAGAAATTGACAAGTACCCGAAATGGACTTTCTATCAACCTTGTCACCGGCATAGTCCGAGTCGGAGTAGCCAACAAGATCAAAAGAGGCCCTCTTAGGATACCAAATGCCAAAATTTGGTGTATGGATTAAGTATCTCACTATCCTTTTCACGGCCTTAAGATGACATTCTTTAGAGCAGATTGATATCGTGCACATGCACACACTTAGCATGATATCGGACGTGAAGCACATAGATATAACAATGAACCAATCATAGAGCGATAAACCTTTTGATCGACCGGTTCACCATCTTTGGTCAAATCAAGATGTCCACTAGTAGGCATGGGTGTAGTCATACCTTTGCATTCTTGCATATTGAACTTCTTGAATAAGTCCTTGGTGTACTTTGTTTGAGAGACAAAGGTACCTTCCTTAGTTTGCTTGATTTGGAAACCAAGAAAGAATTTGAGTTCACTCATCATAGACATCTCAAACTTCTCCGACATTAGCTTTCCAAACTTTTCACTAAAATGAGGGTTAGTAGAACCAAATATAATATCATCAACATAGATTTGGCACAAAAATAGTTCTCCGTTGACCCTTTTAGTAAAAAGGGTATAATCAATTTTTCCGATTTCAAAGCTTTTTTCAATAAGGAACTTGGTCAAGCATTTATACCACGCTCTAGGAGCTTGTTTAAGACCATAAAGAGCTTTGTGAAGTTTGTAAACATGATCAGGTTTCTTAGGATTAACAAAGCCGGGAGGTTGTTTAACATAAACTTCCTCCTCTATTTCACCATTTAGAAAAGCACTTTTAATGTCCATTTGGTACAAGGTGATATCATGGTGATTAGCATAGGCAAGTAAGATACGAATGGACTCAAGTCTAGAAACGGGAGCATAAGTCTCACCATAGTCCATACCTTCGACTTGTGTGTAGCCTTGGGCGACGAGACGTGTTTTGTTTTGAAACACCCATTTGGTACCGATGATGTTGTGGTTGTTGTCGGGCTTCTCAACCAATGTCCAAACTTGATTTCTCTCAAAGTTGTGTAGCTCTTCGTGCATGGCGTTTATCCAATCCGGATCTTCCAATGCTTCTTCAACCTTCATAGGTTTAATGCTAGAGATGAATGAATAGTGTTCACAAAAGTTAGCTAAATGAGTTTTAGAGCGAGTGATTCTCCCGGTTTGGATATCATTGTAGATTTGCTCGACGGGATGGTCTTTAGCGATTCTTACTCGAACTCGTGAAAGCTTTTTATTGGGTCTTGGTTGAACATCTTCTTCATCTTGTTCTTCTTCTTGGCCTTCTTCATTGTTGGCGTTGTCGTTCTCTTGTCGTGGTGGAGAAGGAGGTTGTTGACGTTCTTCTTGGTGCACTTCCTCGTTTTCTTCATCTTGGTGTGTCCCACTTGTGGATGCTTCCGTATCAAATCTTGGTTCACCTTGTCGTGAGTTAGAAGCTTCCACTTGGATGGACGAGGTACTCTCCTTCATCTCCGTTGGACGAATCTCGCCAATAGACAAGTCTTGAATTGCTTCCGAGGGGTCTTTGTCTCCTACATCAATTGGCAATTGCTCTACTTGCGAGCCGTTAGATTCATCAAACTTCACATCTACCATTTCTTAAACCTTTCGGGTGAAATTGTTGTAGACACGGTATGTGTGAGAGTTTGAGCCATAACCAAGTAGAAAACCTTCATGAGACTTAGGAGCAAATTTAGAATGACGATGCTTATCAAGAATGTAGCACTTTGAGCCGAATACTTGAAAGTATCCAACTTGGGGTTTGTTACCGTGAGAAGCTCGTATGCCGTCTTGCCGAGTAGCTTGTGAAGATACAAGCGATTTGTTGCATGACAAGCTATCTCAACCGCTTCCGCCCAAAAGTGCTTCGGCATCTTGTACTCATCAAGCATCATTCTCGCCATTTCGATGAGCGTCCGGTTCTTCCTCAACAACTCCATTTTGTTGAGGTGTGTACGTAGCCGAGAACTCGTGTGAAATCCCTTCTACGTCAAGAAAGGTGTCCACATTTGCGTTCTTGAACTCCGTTCCGTTATCGCTGCGAACCTTCTTGATCTTCACTTCAAATTGATTTTGGGCCTTCCTAGCGAAGTTTTTGAAGATCTTTTGGACCTGTGATTTATCATCGAGAAAGAACACCCACGTAAATCTTGAAAAATTATCAACTATAACTAGACCAAAAGAATTTCCACCGAGACTTTTGTAAGCGTTGGGACCAAAGAGGTCCATATGAAGTAGCTCGAGTGGCCTCCTTGTGGTCATGATGTTCTTCACGGGATGCCTTCCTCCAACCTGTTTACCTTCCTCACAAGCGCTGCAAAGTCTATCCTTATCAAATATGACATCGTTAACTCCAAGGATATGATTTCCTTTAATAAGCTTGTCAAGGTTTCGCATGCCAACATGACCTAATCGTCTATGCCATAACCAACCTTTAGAGGATTTAGCAATAAAGCAATTTCTGGGTTGAGCCTTTTAGTGAAATCAACAATGTATAGATCACCTCTACGCACACCGGTAAACACCATTTTATGATTATCTCTACGAAACACTTGGCAATCTACTTCAGTAAATAGGACATTGAAACCAAATCAGCAAGTCTAGATATCGAAAGTGAGTTGTATCCAAGAGATTCAACGAGCATGACATTTTGTATGGAGCTATCATGTGATATGGCCACCTTACCGAGGCCAACCACCTTACCCTTTGAGTTGTCACCGAAAGTGACATACTTTCGAGGACCATCGTTTTCAGCAAGCTCACGAAACATGTCTTTATCTCCGGTCATGTGATCGGTACATCCACTATCAAGAACCCATTCCTTTCCTCCTGCCATATATCCTCAAGATTTGCCATAAGACCAAAGTGTCTCATTGCATCATCAAGATCGAAGTCACTATCATCATCCTCATCATAGTATCCATGTTCAACATCGTCATGTGGTGGATCAAATCCTAGAGAGGGTGATTCGTTAGAGTGAGTTTGACAATGATCTTTCTTATGAATTTTTATAGCTTCGGAAATAATATCACTAATAATTCCAACATATCCTTTGGCACGCATAAGGTTTTTAAGCTCAAACAAACAATCACCAAACATAGGATCACTAGAATTCATCTTACTCAAGGCAATAGACTTATGGAGAATTTCATCTTGATTTTTAATGGAATAATTTGGAAAACGTTCTTCAAGAAATTTCCATATGGTGTAGGCACACTTAAGAGTAGGCAAACATCCTATCAAGTTTCTAGGAAAGCATCTAATGATAAGTTCGGCAGTTCTAATATTGCGGATCATGTCAATTGACTCATCAAGGGTGGGATGCATAGGATCAACATGAGGTGCACAAGGGCTAGCAATGTACTTGTTCAAATGATATTGATTGAAAATCACAAGCATCTCATTTTTTCACTCATGAAAATACTCTCCGTCAAGTATAGGCACTCTATGTCTAAGACTCCAAATAGTAGACTCATCCATCTTCCTCCAATGGTGTTTAAACCAAAGCAATGGAGACCAAAGCTCTGATACCAATTGAAAGGGATCGAGAAGAGGTGTCTAGAGGGGGGGTGATTAGACACTATGTACCAAAAGTTGCAGTTTTTAACTTCTTTAAGTTCAACTGGAGTTTAGGCACAAGTTTAACAATCTCAATACATAACAAGCATGCATGCAAAGAGTATATGAGCAACGGAAAGTAAAGCATGCAACTTGCAAGAATGTAAAGGGAAGGGTTTGGAGGATTCAAACGCAATTTGGAGACAGGGATGTTTTTGTCGTGGTTCCGATAGGTGGTGCTATCGTACATCCACGTTGATGGAGACTTCAACCCACGATGGGTAACGGTTGCACGAGTCCACGGAGGGCTCCACCCACGAAGGGTCCACGAAGAAGCAACCTTGTCTATCCCACCATGGCCGTCGCCCACGAAGGACTTGCCTCACTAGCGGTAGATCTTCATGAAGTAGACGATCTCCTCGCCTTTACAAACTCCTTGGTTCAACTCCACAATCTTGTTGGAGGCTCCCAAGTGACACCTAGCCAATCTAGGAGACACCACTCTCCAAGAAGTAACAAATGGTGTGTTGATGATGAACTCCTTGCTCTTGTGATTCAAATTATAGTCTCCCCAACACTCAACTCTCTCTCACAGGATTTTGATTTGGTGGAAAGAAGATTTGAGTGGAAAGCAACTTGGGGAAGGCTAGAGATCAGGATTCATATGGTAGGAATGCAATATCTTGGCCTCAACACATGAGTAGGTGGTTCTCTCTCAGAAAATGGATGCTGGAAGTGTAGGTTCGTTCTGATGGCTCTCTCCACGAATGAAGAGTGGGTGGCGGGGTATTTATAGCCTCCACACAGAATCTAACCGCTACACACAACTTGCCAAACTCGTGGGACAGAATTGGTAAACTCGGTCCGACCGATTTAGCAAATCTAGTGACCGTTAGGATTTTCGATGGGACCGACAAGCAACTTGGTAGGACCGATATGGTTAGGGTTAGGGTATAACGTAATCTCGGTGAGACTGATTACACAAACTCGGTGAGACCGATTTTGGTAATAAGCTAACCAGAGAGTTGGTCAGGCAAACTCGGTGAGACCGATTACACAAACTCGGTGGGACCGATTTTGGTAATAAGTTAACCAGAGAGTTTGCATTGTAATATCGGTAGTACAGATTACTTAAACTCGGTGAGACCAAATTTGGTAATGGACATACACAGAGAGATTACAATCCCATCTCGGTGAGACCGAGATCCCTATCGGTGAAACCGATTTG
The DNA here is from genome assembly GCA_021605205.1 of Aegilops longissima. Classification (NCBI taxonomy): domain Eukaryota; kingdom Viridiplantae; phylum Streptophyta; class Magnoliopsida; order Poales; family Poaceae; genus Aegilops; species Aegilops longissima. The sequence continues at coordinate 34,765 of JAHIAM010001166.1, read as the reverse complement.
CCTAGGGTTTGTGGCTGTGGCTAAGACATCTGAACTCTGTGGCGCCGGATAGAAAGAGTCGGTGGGGCCGAGTTTTACTTTTGGTTTAGGAAATATGTGGATGTGAGAAAGTAGTTGAGGGCTTTGGAGCATATCACTAAGCACTGTAGAGCAAGAAACTCATTAAGCAACACTTCATCCCCTCTTGATAGTATTGGCTTTTCCTATAGACTCAATGTGATCTTGGATCACTAAAATAGAAAGTGTAGAGTCTTGAGCTTGGAGCTTGAGCCAATCCTTTGTTCTTAGCATCTTGAAGGGGTTCCACATCCTCTAGTCCATGACACTCCATTGTTGAACTTGTCTGAAACATACTAGATAAAAGTGTTAGTCCAACAAGAGATATGTTGACATTAATTACCAAAATCACCCAGGGAGCACTTGTGCTTTCACATCGTGATGCGGCATGGCGTACGTTTAGGTCAGGCTAGTTGGAGGTAGACGACAGGAGAATCGGAGAGGAAGAGAGAGGATTGTAGGGATACCGGGTAGTGCAGGGTTGATTTCAAACTGCGGCGACGACGACATTAAAAGTGGGAGCAGTTGGGACGACGGTGGGCGGTAGAGCCTTGTCAAAGGGCTCGCCTCCCGTGAGCTCAAGACAGATGTCTGCTCAAGACGCCTCCCTCGACAGCCGGCGTAGCGAGCTTGCTCAAGACGCCCCATCGACTCACACGCTTGTTTCTGGACGGCACCGCCGATGAGAAGCGGGGACTCGTGGCGCATGTAAACTCCCACGGTTTCAATTATGAAAGCGTCAAGCCTTAACGTGATGGTCTTTGTTCCAAAATACCTTGGCTCTTCATCTCAAGCAACTTGTCATAAGGAGCTTGTCTCAAATTGAAGAAAAAACTTACGAAGTAATATTTGTGCCATATCACGTGACCATGCTTAGTTTCAAGAATTTATGCTCACTTTTGGATTTTCCGAAATTTAATATCCAGGATTCGAAACAATATCATAACCTGCATCATGCAATAAATTTTCAAGCCGTACATCTGTCCTGTTGTATTTCTTAAGAAAGGATTTGGTCAAACATTTTGCTGAGTTAGACTTCAGACAAGTTATATATGCAGAGTAAAAGAATAATCCCTCTGTACCAGTGCATTGCCTGATATATTAACTCAAGTACTAGGCACGAAGAAATGGGCTCAATTCTGTGATCATCCTGGTGTAGTAGTAGTAGTACTAGGCAATGCAGTTGACGGGTGACCTTGACGAGCGGCGACCGAGGAATTGAACCGTGCTCGGCACGGTAGGTAATGTTGTCTAGTTACTAAAGCATCCCTCTGTTGTTCATCGGTAGTCATTATGGACCGGGGACATGAGGGGAATTTCCCAGGGCTGGAATTCTGGCCGCCAGATATTTCGACTTGAAACACTGAGGCTTGACTAGTTGGGGTTGCCTAATGTGCGTACCACACACACCACCGAAGGACACGAGCCCGGTTTTTTTAGGATCAACACGAGCCAAGGTCTCGCTGGTACGCCGTTGGGTCCTACCATTCGAGAATACGAAAGGAACCTTTTAAATTGCCAAACAAATCTATGTGTATTACAATACCCGTATTTTCCTTGCAAATACTAATCTCAGCGTGGTAATTGATTTATGACGAGTTGTTGAATTAGAGTGAGTTTGTGATATAGTGATCTCAACGTGGATTTCACATTTCATGGTATCCCTAGTAAGTTTTCCAATGCAAATTCAAATTTAAAATATGAAAAATATGGAGGTGATAAAACTTTGTATGTATCAAGCATATGACCACATACACACACACACAGAGACACATACGCACGAACACAACAACAATCCAATAAGTATAGTGCATCTATTTTTCCAAACCATGCATGTATGACACGAATTCAAAAATACTCCTTCTATTCCTAAATATTAGTCTTTTAGAGAGTTCAACAAGTGACGACATACGGAGCAAAATGAGTGAATCTAGACTCTAAAATATGTATATATACATCCGTATGTGCTAGTCCATTTGAAGCCTCTAAAAAGACTAATATTTAGGAACGAATGGAGTAAAATGTAAGACATCCATGGTCCTCAGTTCAATATTTAAAATGAACATGAAACTGAAACATGAATATTAAGTCTAGTACTACAGTACATGCAAATGTTGTGTTTAGGCGGAGCTATGATTGTCGGGGGTCAACTCCTCGACCTTAGATAAAATTGATGAGCTATGTTTATGGTTGTTTAGATCATATTTGTCCCCACCCTCCCAACCACCGATTGGTTGTGCACCCCCACCCCTCCTCCCCGGGAGAATATCTTGTGCCCCCATACCTTAGATACTATATGCCGATACGAGTTTCTTGGAGCTTGTAGATCTGAGATATAGCAGCTCACATGATGTGTCTTAATATTTTTGCAGGAAACCTTGATGAGTTTGAGAATTGCACACAATTTGTACAAAAACTACTTAGATGCCCTTTGATCCCATATCCAACAACCTCGAAGCTCGTATCACCGTAGCATCTAAGATGAAGGAGGACATCATATTCTCCCAGTATGTAAGAATATTATGTGCTACCACACCTTAGATGCTTTGGTGATACAAGCTCTTGAGGCGTTGATTTGTGACCCAACACCTCCTCGGTGGTTCAATGGTTTTTGCGTAAAAGCCCCAAAAGAGTTCGCCATCGCTTATAAGCATAAAGACTGCTCAGATGCCATTGGATCTCAGATCAAACGACCTCCAAGCTCGTATCACCGTAGCATCCAAGCTGCAATAGCACCTTATGTTTTCTTGCACGAGAGACTATGAGGTGCTCCCACACCGTAGATTCTATGGTGATACGAGTTCACTGAGATCTAACGGCCCACAGTAGGAGGTTTGAATGTTTTTGCAATATACGGCTGATAGAGATTGGGAAATGCGCAGAAAGTACAAGTACTACGCATGTGCCATCTGATCACTGATCATACGACCTAGATGCTCATATCACCATAGCGGGTAATTAAGCTACGGGAGCACCTAATATGAGCACCGGGGAGCCGTTGGATCGAAGATGCAGCGGCACAGCTTGAATGTTTTATTTGCAAAAAAACTTTGGAGAGTATGGAAATTGCGCATAATTACAAAGACTACTCCCAAGCCATTGGACCTCACTTCCAATGGTGTAAAAACTCGTATCACAATAGTATCTAAACTGCAGGGTGGATGTGATATTCTATGCCGCTGTCAATTTTGTTCGTAAACTTGCAAAATACGTGTAACTCATGCCGTTACTTGTCTAACCGCGCAAAGTGTTTGTTCAAAAAAACCATCCACTACTAGGAAAAAGCCTAGCAGCAGCGCGGGTTTTGGGTGTATCAGTAGCGCGTGTGTCGTGGTTATCGACACGGCGCCATTAGTTTAACTTATAGCAGAGCGCGTCTTGACACACGCCATCGCTATACATGGTTAGTTGTAGCGTGCGTTGCAAACAACGCTATCGCTAATTAGCTGTAGCGGTCTTATACCCCGCGCCATCGCTACTACTTTCAAAAACAAAAATCTCGATCCCGCAAGCGTGCTGTCAATGGCAGCAATGGTAAGATCTAGCGATGATTGGCGTCGCCGAGGCATGAACGGACAGCGGAAGACCAGATCCAGCGGTGGCTGTTGGAGAGGGCCTGCTTCTATGGCAGAGCCAGTGCTGCGGCGTGGGGCTCCTCTTCCCGACCATGCCAGATAGCTCGGGTCATCCATGGCGGCGACTGCTGCACGCGCATGGACATGGGAGGTGAGTCAAACCAGAGGAGAGAGAAAAGGAAAACCGAGGAGAGAGGAATGTGATGTAGGGAGCAGCGGAGCTAGTCACCGGTGGCAAGGTGCTCTGGTGTGGTGGCGCGGGGCGGCGGCCTCCTAGACGTCGGTGGAAGACCGGCGAGCTCCTAGACGCCGGTGGCGCGAGGCGGCGGCCTCTTTCGGCGCCATGGAGGAGGATGGGTGCATGGGCAAGTATGTGAGGGCGTATGGAAAGTGAGAGGAGAGAGTAGTGGAAGAGAGGAGGCATTTGGGGGAGGAGATGGGGATTCGGCCGAGGATATGGCGACTTCACCTACCTCGTACTTAGTAGTAGCGAAGGGCATAAAACCGCGCTACTACTATCAACTTAGTAGTAGCGCGGGTTTATACCCCTCGCTACTACTATGGCATGTGTCGGGCGGCACGGTAGAGACCGCTTAGTAGTAGCAAGGGTTAAAAACCCGCGCTACTACTATCAACTTAGTAGTAGCGAGGGTTAAAAACCCGCGCTACTGCTAATTAACAGTAGTGCTTCTTTTTGTGCCGCACTGCTGCTAAGATTCTGTGTATAATGTTTTCCCTAGTAGTGATCCTACAGTGAAATATCGGAACAACACACGGGGGTCCCACTTGTCATTAATGAAATTTGGACCTAAAACTAACAAATCTAAAAGACGAGATTTGAACTGGCAACCTGGACTACAAAGCGTAAGTCGATAGCCTAAAAAAACGAACGGTTGTTGGCTTTGTCCCATAACTTGATTTTATATAGTACTTGCGTTGAGTAGAGTAGAGGGAGTGCCTCGTCAACACGTGCATGACCGTTTTCTCACTTACTGGTGGGTCCCAGGTCTGCGATCTCAATCTCTCTTCTCTCCATCGTCTAACCTTTGCACGGGCACACACGAAGAGCAGCGCTAGTTTGCCGTGGTGTTATTACAACTAAAAATAGGCTTGGAAAATAGAAGAATCGCCTAGAACAAGAGACGTTGTGGTTGGTCGAGACGGAGCTAACCACATCTATCCTCCATGCCACGTTTGCATGATGAAGCTGTGTGGCTAGTGGGGTGTTTTCGACTGATTGGTTGGGTCCCGAGGTCGAACCATAGGTACTACGTCTGATACAGTATATTTTTACACGCACATTTTTCCTCCATGCCGAGACGTGGCACACCCTAACGCGCGGTTTCCTCCCGGGTGGTGCAAGCATATATTCTTCCTGACGTGGGACGCCCTACCACACGTTTTCTGGGTCCTCCTCAGTCGTAGCGCCGAAACAAGTAAATGAGTCGTCAAATCAGGAAAGACCACCTTTCCCACCGAGTACATTAGTGAAGCACGATGGCTATCTAGTTGGGCTAGTTTGACCGATTAGCTAGGCCGCCGCCACATTTGTTTTTCACCCCTTTTTTTATCTACTTGCAGGCACTTAAATTTAAATATCCATCGCGGCATTGCTCTAATATTTGGGTGCGGCAGGATTTTTAATTTTTGGATTGACGGGAGCAGGCGCGGCAGGATTTTTAATTTTTTGATTGACGGGAGCAGGCGCGGCAGCAATTAGTCATGATGACTCCGCCTGTAAAAACCCACTGCTCCCTGATGTGAGAAGTCGTCGATTGGTGTTTTACCCTGGTGAAAACCAAAAGATTCCCCGCTCCCTCCGCCTTCCCGTAGATTGCATTGCCTTTCAGTCGTTTCGCCCCCTTTGCTTCCTCTCCCCATTGCTTCTACCTGGTGCCATGGCGCGCAGCAGATCACGGAGTCCGAGGTGAGGCGCCTGACGCAGGAGCTCCATGCCAAGGATGCGGAGCTCAGGGCCAAGGGTGTGGAGCTCCGTGAGCTCAAGGAGGAGAGGAGTGCCATGCTCCTCCGTTATGTTCGGGAGTTCACGGAGCTTCAAAAGCAGCAGGCGTCAACCACAAAGATGCTCGAGGCGTCGGCGGCGTTGCTGCAGAAAGCGGGAGATACGATAGGCCGTCAGGGGAGCCGGCTGGAGCGCGAGCGGGCCGATCGTGATGAGGTCCTGGATCGCCTCAGCCACTTGGTGAACCAAGTTGCCACGCACGTGCTGCGGCTGCGCGATGCCTACCATCGTGCTAGCGCGACAATGCCGGCCGTCGGGCTAAACCTGTTCGACCACCCGGTCGACTTCAACGAGCTGCGGCTTCCTGACCTGGTCTCCGAGGAGCTGAGCTGTCTCCACGCGATGGTGGGGGCTGAGCTAGACAAGGAGGGGTTGCAGGCTGTCGTCGCCATTGTCGGGAGAATCCTTTCAGGGCTCCGTCACCGGAATCCATTCATGCCATTGGACACCGTCTTTGACGAGCTGGCTCCCGTCGACCGGGAGCGGGCTCTGCGGGCGGTTGCACCCTGCATCACCAACGCCGTGCGCCTCGAGAAGCGAGAGGGACTTCGCGGTGTTTAGGCGCCCTCTGCATGGGCATGTCCATGTCTCAAATATAACATGACCGCTGGATCAAACTCGCATAAAGTGCAGATCAATCATCATAGCACAAAGCGTGTGGGTGTGTTTGGTTGCATTCTCATCTCAATATAGTTGTTTCCTCTTCGTGTATTTTTGTCAACCTACTAGTGTGGACTCATGCACCCTTCATGCACTCTGCCAAACACCCAAAAGTGGGTCGAGAAGGGAACTTTTGCTCCCATCCCGTACACCCTTCATACACCCTGCCTTACACTATTCGTGCTTCATATGGTTCATGTTTCGTGGAGTACTATAGCACCGTACTCTCCGTGTGCTATGGACCTAGTTCTCTTAACATTGATCTCACCGTTCATTCTCGACCGGACAGTCGAAAAAGCGGTACTTTGTTACATATAGGAGTAGTTGACATGCGCACAACATCATTTGTTATCGTCATATCTTACTACACTAGCAACAAGATTGTGTAGTACTGACGTATGAACCACTGCACATGCCTAGTAGTAGGAGCACTGCGTATGTTCAAGTGGCTGCCGTGTTTCACACTCCTCCATCGTAAGAGTGGAAACCCTTGCTGTAATCATTTTTTTCTTCAGAAAAACAGTGGACACACTCTACCGCGCGGATCCTCTTCCAGCCGTGCACTAAATTACTCACTTTCGCGGACGTGTGGGCAGCCAACACCTGGGTCCACCAGCCATGCACTAAATTACTCCGTAGTAGAGTGACGGTAGACTACCCCGATCGAACCGCCGCAGTAATGCCCAATGAGCCGTCAAATCACAAAACCCCCTCCTTTCCAGCGAAGAAGTTGGACTGACGAAGCAACCATCGCTTCACTCTTCTCTCTCTCTCTCTTCCTCTCTTGAAGAAAACCCCACTCGCTTCAGATCTCCCTCATCTCGCTCCTCCTTTCACTCTTCCCTCTCAGCTTCCTCTCTTGGATGGACGCCGAGCACCTGCCCGACGTGATGTCTATGGCTCGCCAAAACCGTCGAGGCTCATGGTACGAAGAAGCGCAAGCAGGTCACCGAGACTACCGCAGACAAGCTCAAAGCCATCGCCCTGTCCAAGCCCCCCTCTCCGGGATCCCTCATTAAGCAAGTCCAGGTAATGTCTCTTGTTGACGATCTTTTTCTCGATCTTGATCGTGTTTTTTCATCGAACACGGAGTACTAGTACTGGTAGTACAACTTTTTGGGTGATCTTGCATGTGATTTTAGTGTGCCAAATGACGGTTCTAACTTCCTATTTTGACCAAAACATGCGAGAGGTTGACACTGATTTCTTATAGATTACTTTCAACTACTCCCTGTCGGTGTACTAGAGTAGGGGTACCCTAGTACCCCGAACTCGTGCACGGGCAGTTGCAGCACCCCGTGGCAGGGCTGGCCTAGTGACCGCCAAGGTCCTCCGCGGCTCCTTTGGAGCCATTCAAGAACAAAGTAATCAAGGTCCCGGCAAGAGGAGCTTGCCGGGAAGACCACTCAAGGCACGAAGGAAACAAGGCCCCGGCAAGAGGAGCTTGCCGGGAAGGCTTGGTGAGCGACAAGCTCCCGAGCGCGACAAGGATTCTGCCGCGGCAAGGCGCTTGCCGCGGCAGGCAACCTCTCTTCATCTCCGCTCCAGCTCATCCGCCAACCTGTCGCCATGGGGCTTTCCCAGGCACGCGTGTCAAAGGGTTGTGCAGCCAGCGGGGAGCAGTGGTAAGCGGCGCTGACAAGCTACCATCGTGGCGAACGGAGGCGCACTTGACGGTCCCTGTTGCACTCTTTAGGCGACTGGGACGGGCATTTATTACTCTGGTCCCTTGCCGTCAGAATTAGGTATAGGGCACTGTACACTATACAAGTTGGTGTACCAACCACTGTTTTTCCTGTTTTACCCTTGTCTACTTGCCACCTGTGGTGACCCCTTTGAGCCTATAAAAGGAGGCCCAAGAGCAACGTAGAGGGGGTTCGGCTGGTTCGGTTCATTCGACTGATACGAGGCCACACTCACTCAGGCTAGGTTTTGTAGCTTCCATTGCTCCCTAGGAAGAACACAATACAATCAACCAAGCAGCAGAGGAGAGTATTATCTCTCGGAGAGCTCCGGCTGGGTAATCTGCTCGTGTGCATCGCCGATCCGCTTTTGTGCATTCTCCGCCCCCATCGAACCACAAGGGACCCGGTCGCATAGGTGTTCGTGGGTCACGATCAGCTTCCCGACATCTTTGGCGCGCCCGTAGGGCGCCTAGGCTGTGAAATCCGATCCGGCGTTCACACGAGCAACTTCTTCATCATCTTCGTCAGCATGCCACCGAAGAAGAAGGCTTCGGCGGCAGCAGAGCCGTCTGCGTCAAACCCACCACCACCGGAGCTGACGAGTGGTGGGGAAGACGCCGGCGGAGGAACGGGCGTCGTCGAGAGAGCCCACGACGCCGCCAAATCCAAGGACAAGGCGGCGCAGGCTTCGGCGTCCGAATCCGCACCGCGTCCTTCTCAGGAGGCGCGGGACCGACAGCGTCATGATGCTCGTAGCACCATACGCTCGTTGGATCAAGGCCAATATGGAGGCTCCCGAGGCCCTCGAGACCCGCAAGCACGTCAGCATGCTGGTACGAGCGGAGTACGGTCGCTTGGGCGGGATGCTGCTCCTCCTAACTTGGTTAGGAGTCCGAGCACATCCCATTCCTCGCTTCGTACGCCATTGCCACCCACCACTCCAGCAGAAGCCTTGGCGAGAGCTCAACTGCTTCTAGACTACCCTCCAACGGCCGACAAGGTCGACGAATGGAGGGCCACCATCCAGAGTCTCATCGGCTTTGCCAACGGCGACGTTCCGCGGCAACCAACTGCGTCCTTGCCGCGGCGCGACGACAAGGAACGAGCCGGTGGTGACGAGACCTGTGGGGGTGCGACCACCATGCACTCCCCAGCCAGAAGGCCAAGATCACCAGCTCCTCGGATCCACCTCGACAGCGACTCCACCGCGTCGTCGGATCCACGAGCTCGTCGTGATCAGCGCCAAGTTCTTCAAGAACGCCAACAAGAAGACGCTCGAACTCGCATCGAGCGCCGAAGAGAAGCGTGGCGTCAATCCGACCAACGCGCCGGGCCTGCTGTTGACATGCATGTGCCAGGGGAACCAGGCGACTTGCCGTACGCGGTAGGTTGCCCTGCGTTCACTCGTGAGCTGCGGCAAGTCCAGTGGCCCGACAAGAAAAACTTCAAGCAAGATGTGCCAGAGAAGTATGATGGCAGGACACACCCATCGGAGTTCCTCAGCATCTACACCATCGCGGTGCAAGATGCGGGGGGACGAGACGACAAGATCCTTGCCAACTACTTCCCTCTGGTGCTCAAGCCAAACGTCAGATCTTGGCTCATGCACTTGCCGGACAGCTCCATATCTTCTTGGACAGATTTGTGCCATCAGTTCGTTGGCGCCTTCATAGGCGGCCACAAGCCTCATGGCCAAGAGAGTGACCTTCACCTGCTCGCCCAGAAGGAGAGAGAGTCCCTGCGCAAGTTTATCCAGAGATTCAGCCGTGTGCACTACAACATCCCAGATGTCCACCCTGCCGTGGTGATCAGCGCGTTTCATCAGAACATGCGGAACCGCAGGATGAGGGAGGAGATGGCGATGTGCAAAGTCAAGGACGTCAGTGAGTTGTATGCCTTGGCCGACAAGTGTGCACGCGCTGAGGAGGGAAGAAGACTCCCAAGAGAGAATGTTGGAGCAGAATCTGACAGTGAGGAGACCGCCCCGGCAAAGAAGAGCCGGCGGCGGAACAACAGAAAGAAGAAGAGCAAAGAGGTACTAGTTGTCGAGCAGTCCGGCAACGGAGGTGGCGCCAAGAAGGCCAAGGTTGGCGGCTCCGGCAAGGAGGTTGCCGCTGACACCGACCGCCAAGCTGTGGCGGCCGCCGACAAGCCGGACAGCTCCAACAAACAGTACTATAAGATTCACCGCACCAAGGGCCACGATCTCCAGAGCTGCAAGAAAGTCGAGCAGCTTGTTGAACTACAGAAGGCTGAGTACGAGCGGCGAGACAAGGAGAAGGCCCAGGAAGGTGCTGTGGCAGCTAGCAAGAAGCGACCCGGCCGAGGGGGACGCCGCGGCAAGGCCAAGCAGTGGCAAGGAGACAGACCTCCCCGCGGCCGCGACAAGGATGAAGACGATGATGACGATGAAGACATGGAAGACGATGAAGCTGATGAGCAGGAGTTTCAGAAGGCAACAGAGGCTCTCTGCGTTGACGGTGGTGCTTCTCTGCATACCTCGCACCGCCAACTCAAGCAATGGATGCGTGAGGTTAATGCAGCAGAACCATCCGTAGAGTCACGCATGCCTCTGAAGTTGTCCAGCACGCCCATCATCTTCGATATTGAGGACCACCCTGATCGCATAACTGCGGTCGGGTGCTTGCCGAAGTTGGTCTCACCAACTATCCGCAACCTCAAGGTCACTAAGATGTTGGTTGACGGCGGGGCCGGCCTGAACTTGATCTCCTCTGCAGTGCTCCAGAAGCTTCAAATCCTCGACAACAGCTCAAGAGACCGGAACTTTCAAGGAATCAACCCAGAAGGAGCAAGCCGAAAGGGAAGATCACATTGCCGGTAACATTTGGCAGTGAGCTAAACTTCAGGACTGAGAGAGTCACATTCGACGTTGCCAATTTCCCATTGCCCTACAATGGAATACCTGGCCGTCCAGCACTTGCCAAGTTCATGGCAGCCTCTCATTACGCCTACAACCTACTCAAGATGCCCGGCCCGATAAGTGTCATTTCTGTCCACGGCGACAAGAAGGATGCGCTTATCTGCGCCGACAAGATTTACCGGGATGCAGCAGCTGCGACAGATAGCAAACCACTTGCCGCTGAAGCTCCCGGGGGCAAGAAGAAGACCAAGTCCGGCAAGAGCTCTGATGCCCACTCCGGCAAGCGCACCTCCTCGGAGTGCTGCGCTACCGTCGAGGAGGCACCATCGAGCTCCACCGGCAAGTGCAAGAAGATGATGGCAGCTCCGCTGAAGACCAAGAAGGTGCCCGCCAAGGAGTACGGCACTGGTGGTACCTTCACCATCAGTGCCAAGCTCGACCCTAAATAGGAAGGCGAGCTCGTTGCTTTCCTGTGGGTGAATGTCGATGTGTTTGCATGGCAACCATCTGACATCCCCGGTGTTCCCAGGAAAGTAATTGAGCACCACTTAGCTGTCTGTCCTCATGCGCGGCCCGTCAAGCAAAAAGTCAGGAAGCAGGCAGTGGAGCGCCAAGAATTCATAGCAGAAGAGATCAAGAAGTTGGAAGCAACAGGCCTTTTCAGAGGAGTGCTCCATCCCACGTGGTTGGCCAATCCGGTAGTTGTGCGCAAGGCGAATGGGAAATGGAGACTTTGTATTGACTTCATGGATGTTAATAAAGCTTGTCCAAAAGACCCATTTCCCTTGCCGCGTATAGACCAGATTGTTGACACCACGGCTGGATGTGATGTGCTTTCATTTCTTGATGCATATTCAGGATATCATCAGATCTTCATGGCAGAAGAGGATGAAGAGAAAACTGCATTCATTACACCATGTGGCACATACTGCTTCATACGGATGCCTTTCGGTTTGAAGAATGCTGGTTCAACGTTTGCAAGAGTAGTCCATGATGCCTTTGAGCCACAAATGCACAGAAATGTAGAAGCTTACATGGACGACATAGTGGCCAAGAGCAAGGACTAAGAAACTCTGGTTCAAGATTTGGACGAGACTTTTGCAAATCTGCGCAAGATCAAGCTCAAGCTCAACCCCGAGAAGTGCGTGTTTGGAGTCCCATCCGGCAAGCTTGTCGGGTTCTTTGTGTCTCAGAGGGGAATTGAAGCCAACCCCGACAAGATTAAGGCCATTGAGCAGATTGAAGCACCAAAGCGCGTCAAGGATGTAAGAAGGCTTGCGGTTGCGTGGCTGCTCTCGGCAGGTTTATCTCTAGGTCAGCTGAGCGCCCGCCATTTTTCAAGATTTTGAAAAGGCAGGTCCAATGAAATGGACTCGGCGGAGGCTGCGCTGCAGACTTAAAGAGGTACTGTCCTCCACTCCAATACTTGTCGCACCTAAGCCACAAGAGAAGTTGTTGCTGTATATAGCGGCAACCAATCAAGTGGTTAGTGCTGCGTTAGTAGCGGAGAGGGAGGCGGATGATGAGCCGGCAACCGAGGCAGATGCATCCAGCGACAAGCAGGGGGCTTCGCCGTCAAGCTCTGGTCCCGACAAGGACGGATCTGCAGGATTGCGACAAGATACAGAAAAGGATGGTGCAGCGCCCGGTCTACTTTGTCAGTTCCCTTCTGCAGGGGGCTAGGTCGAGGTATTCTGGTGTGCAGAAATTGCTTTTCGGCCTCCTCATGGCCTCGAGAAAGTTGCGCCATTACTTCCAAGCACATGAGATAACAGTTGTCACTCGCTTTACGTTGAAGAGGATATTGCAAAATCCAGAAGCAAAAGGCAGGATTGTTGAGTGGGCACTGGAACTGTCAAGCTTTGGCCTCAAGTTTGAAAGCACTTCAACTATCCAAAGCAGAGCATTGGCAGAGTTTATAGCAGAATGGACGCCAACGCAAGATGAAGAAATTCGAGAGACAAACATCCCCGTCAAGGAAGCAAGTAAAGAGTGGCTGATGTATTTTGATGGTGCCTTTTCGCTGCAAGGCGCCGGTGCCGGCGTGCTGCTTATCGCACCCACCGGAGAGCACCTCAAATACATAGTCCAAATGCACTTTCCCAAGGAGCAAGCAACAAATAATACTGCAGAGTATGAAGGTTTGCTTGCCGGTCTCAGGATTGCAGTGGACCTTGGGATCAAGAAGCTTATCGTCAGGGGTGACTCGCAGCTTGTCGTCCGCCAAGTAAACAAAGATTATCAGAGTCCATTGATGGAAGCCTACGTTGATGAAGTGAGAAAGCTAGAAGAACACTTTGAAGGCCTGCAAATGGAACATGTTCCAAGAGCTCAGAACGATATTGCTGATGGCCTGTCAAAGTGTGCTACACTCAAGTTACTTGTGGAACCAGGAATTTTTGTGCTCAAGCTGACTCAACCAACTGTAACACCATCAACCGGACAAAGCAAGAAGAGGAAGTTGATTTCTGGTGGCTACTTTCCGGCAGAGCTCCCTGAAGCCGCTGCCAAGAAGGTCCCCAAAATCAACGCAGATATCGCTGAGGAGCAGTCTGCTCCGACAAGCCCTAGGGTTTGTTTCGTTGAAGCAGACGCTCCCGACAAGTTTTGCTCCGGCAAGCTTGCCGGGGATCATCAAGCTCCGGCAGAACCGCAGTTTCTTGCCGTGGAAGCTGATGTTCCCGCAGCGGCAGATGTGCCTTTTGTCCTTGTTGTCGAGCCGCAAGATCCAACATGGGCACAGCAGATCGTCCATTTCCTTCACACAGGAGAACTTCCCGAAGAGCAAGAAGAAGCGGAAAGAGTAGCCCAGCAGTCAAGTATGTACCAGTTTGTTGACAACATCCTGTACAGAAGAAGACTCAACGGTGTGAAATTGAAGTGTATTTGCGGGAAGATGGACGAAAGTTGTTGGCGAGAGATACACGGAGGCATATGTGGTCACCACATTGGCGCAAGAGCACTTGCCGCAAAGCTTTCCGGCAAGGTTTGTTCTCGCCGAAGCCCTCCAGATGCAACTGCACAAGTAACCAAGTGTGAAGCGTGCGATTCCATTCAAAACAGATACACCAGCTAGCTCAAGCTCTCGGGCGATCCCTTTATCCTGGCCATTTTCGGTGCAGGGGCTCGACATCCTCGCCACTTCCCCGAGTTGTCGGGGCTTTGAGTACTTGTGCGTCACAATCGACAAGTTCACAAAGTGGCCGAAGTGGAAGCGATGAGGAAGGTGACAAGACAATCGGCGATCAAGTACTTCAGGTCAATTGTTTGCCGTTTTGGGATACCTAATCGGATCATCACCGACAACGGCACCCAATTCATGAGTCGCACCTTCATGCAGTACGTCCAAGATCTTGGCGCCAAGGTCTGCTTCGCTTCTGTTGCTCACCCGAGGAGCAACGGTCAAGCAGAGAGGGCAAATGCTGAAGTGCTGCGAGGACTCAAGACCAGAACTTTCGACAGGCTGCGCAAGTGCGGAAGAAACTGGATTGAGGAGCTGCCGGTGGTTCTTTGGTCGATCGGACGACGCCAAATCGAGCCAGCGGCGTAAACCTTTTGCTCTAGTCTATGGAGCAGAGGCGTTCTCCCCACGGAACTCAGATACGGGTCGCCTCGAGTGCTCGCTATGATGAGCTTGAGCAAGAGCAGCTGCGACAAGATGACGCTGCTGCCTCGAGGAGGGTCGTCTTGAGCTGCTATCTGAGCTGCTCGCTACCAGCAAGCTTTGCGCCGCTACCATAGCCGCAAAGTTAATGCCAGAAGCTTCGAGGAAGGCGACCTTGTTCTTCGGCGCGTTCAATCCGCCAAGAATTCCAACAAGTTGACGTTGATGTGGGAAGGCCCTTATCGGGTGAAACGAGTCACTAGGCCTGGCTCAGTCCGCCTTGAGACCGAAGATGGCGTTCCGGTGAGCAACTCCTGGAATATAGAGCATATTCGTAAGTTTTACCCATAGGGCACGGTTGCTGGAACCTGTTTCCTTTTGTACAAGTCTTGCCGCTGTTGCATATAATCCTTTGTACAAAGCCGGGCGCAGACCCCGTGCATCAGTAAAGCTTATGTGTTGCGCACAACTTATCAATTTCATGCTTTCATCATTATTTTGCATGTATTATCTGACATTTTGTGCAGCATCCACACCCGGTAAGCGATAAAGAGCCACTAGGCTCCATAACTTTATTTTCTCTTCTTTCTTCTCATAAGAAAGGAAGGTTCATCCGCCCACAAGTTAACCAGGGGGGAAGGAGAAGATAATGGTGTGAGCCACCAAGTGTCGCTTAAGGAAGTATCGCCTTGCCGGGAAGCAAACGACAGAAAAGCTAAGTTGCCAAAGTTTGAGCAAACAGTTTTTAAATTTTTAAGTTATCTTCCTCGAACGATAGTACTTTGTATGGAAAACCTGTGCGCAGAGGAACCAACTCGTAGCTAGTCGCACCCTTATTTTGTTTCGAGTCCGCTCAACAACTTAAGTGCACTGCAGCTAGTTGCGACAAGGTTGCTTGTCGGAGGCAGCATCGCCCGCAGGCTGCTGACGTTCCGCACTCAGCGCTCGCGGCAAAGGTGTTTGCACCGACAAGTTCCCTAAAAGCGTAGGGCACAAACATACAAGGGAAGAAATCGAGTAAAGGAAATAACATTGCAATCATTGCCTAAGATAGAGTATATTAAAAAATAACTTGTCGCAGATCTAATAGATTGTTCTCCTAAAACATGATCTGCAGCGACAAGGGAAAGATAAACTTGGCGGCTTAGTCCACACGGTCGCCGTCGAGCCTCTTGACTCTGCTCACCCTGTCCACAATGGGTGCGACAAGGGCCTTGAGCGCTTCAACATCAGCAGTCGGCGGCAGGGACTTGAGGACGTTGGTGAAGTTGACGCCTGGATTGCGGAAGGCCACCTTCATCAGCACCTTCTGGAGAGCCCCAGCGCAGATTTGGCGCGACTCGTCGGCCAGCTGCTTTGGGATCTCCTCCCGGAGCCGCTGGAGACCCGTTAACACGCCCTTGAAGAACAGGCTGAGCTTGGCGCTGGGTTGGAGGTTCTCGTCGGTGGAGTACCCAAGATCCACCATCCCCAGCTCCATCAGCTCATTGTGGATGGCAGCGGCAGTTTCCACAAGACCTTCTGTCCAGTGCATTATGCTATCTCTGAGAGTATCCTGGGCAGTCGCGGCATTCGCCAACAGCTCCTCGTTGGCCTTGATCTTCTCCAGCAGGCCCGTTTCTTGCTCCTTGGCGCCGTCCAGCGTCTCCGTCAAGGTAGTCAGCTTCAGTTCCAGATCTGCCTTGGAATCCTTGGCGGCGTCGAGCTCTTTGATCTTCTCAGCGAAACGACCCTGCAACACACCAAGAGTATAGGCGTCCTTTTCGCGCTCGCGCTTCAACCCGGTGACCTCCTCGCCGCTCTTCTGGAGGGTGGCCTCCAGCTGCGCCACCCTCGTCTCCAATTCCTTCTTGGCGGCCTCGGCAGCCGCGGCGGCGTCCTTTGCCTCTTTGAGTGCCCCGCCAATTGATTGCTCGCGTGCGGCAAGATCTTCCTCGTAGCTGTCGAGGTTGATCTTCCGCTGCGCCAGCTCACCTTCTTGCGCAGAGAGCTTCTCGCCGGCGAGCCTTTGCTGCTCCTCGACCTCGACCTTCTCGAAGATGAAGGCCGTGCGCTCTTCGGAGAGTTGCTCCCGCGCTTCTGCTATGTCCCGGAGAGTTTCTTTGTTGGCGCGCCGGAGCTCTTCTGCGCGCTTCTCCATGTCAGCTCCCGCCCTCGCGACAAGCGCCTCCCTGGACTCCAGCTTGGCTTGTCGGGCGCGGTAGAGCGACAGCAGCTTCTTCAGCAGCTGCTCCTCCTCAAACTCGCCACTGCTGCTGCTTGGCGCGTTAACCAGCGACAGCCCAGCGGAGGCGAGCAGCTCCACGTCAAAGGTCTCTCCCTCGACCGGCGCCCTGGAGCTCGACGCCCATGGAAGCTTGATGAAGACACCTTCGCCGGCCTTCAGATAGGCACCGGGCTGGGGCTCTTCGGAGCCTGGTGCAGCATCGGTGGCGGGGGGATCGGCGGTCGGCGTAGCGCCTGGCGCTCCTGCGGCCTCAGGGCCGTCAGTACGATCACCAGACCCCTCCCCAGCCTCTGCGCCGGCAGCCTTGGCGGCCTCCTCGCCGGCGGACCCATCGGCGCCGGCCTCCTCCTCCATGTTGGTGGCGTCGTCGTTGTTGCCGCGAGCGTCCTCCTCGCCGGCAACCTCAATCTCCATCGGCTCTGCGGCAGGTGGATCTGACGATCAGAGAAAGAAAGAACAGTCAAGCAAATGTTCGAAAAGAAGAACAGAAGAAAGAGAATCCAAGGGAGATTTTCAAACAAGAAGATTACCAGCAATGGGATCTGTTGCCGCGGTCTCCACCACCGGAGGGTCGTCGGCGCTGCCCCTTGTCGGAGAAGCTCCCCTTGTTGGAGAGGCCTCCCTTTCCGGAGAGCGCTCCCTTGGCGGAGATTTCTCCCTTGGCGGTGTAGTTGAAGCAAACAGGACTTCAGGAGTGACTTCTGGGGCCTCCTGATGAGGCTGCTCTGCTCCTACACAAATCAACAAGCCGGAAGTCAGTAAAGAAGGAGCACCCAAGCACACCGAACCGTAAGAGATAATCCAAACACTTACGCTGGGGGCTATGCTGGGGGCTGCTCTGTTGTAGGGTTGCCGGATCTTGCAAGGGAGTCTCAGACGTGCCTCCTGTCGCCACAGGGGAATCGTCTTCGACGACAACCACCGGAGTCTTGGCTCTCTTCGACGCCCTCTGAGCCAGCGTCCTGAAAAAGGAAAGAGCTCAGAATGAAGCAAGTCAGATACAAGACAAAGCAGTAAATTGAAGAATTACAAGTAGCAGCGACAAGATCTTACTCTTCCTCTTCTTCCTCGGAGCTGAGAGCGGAGAAGTCAAATTCCGCTCCAGTACGACGAGCTGGAGGAGTAGGCTCCCTCGGACGTTTGGCGGGTGCGGGGGCCGTGGCTCCAGAAGGCCCCGCTCCCGTTGCTGTGGCGGCATGAGGCGCTCCCGCGGGAACCGTAATTGCCGCCGTGGAGCGCGTCGGGCGGCGAGGCGGCTGTTGGCCCGTCTGCCGCCCCGCCACTTCTCCGGTCTTGCGGAGGCATCTTCTTGGCGGGGCCGCGGGCTCCTCCCGCGGCAAGCTACTTGTAACGCCCCCGATGCGGCTATATCTCCCACGTGTCGAGGCACGACTTAGAGGCATAACCGCATTGAAAGCAATGTCGCAAGTTGGTATCAGAGCCGACCCTCGCGGTTACACGGATGGTTGCGGACAGGTGCGTGGTCATGTTGTTCATGACGTTTGTGACCCGTCGTGGCACCCGACATAGCACATGT
This sequence comes from Aegilops longissima, assembly GCA_021605205.1. Lineage (NCBI taxonomy): Eukaryota > Viridiplantae > Streptophyta > Magnoliopsida > Poales > Poaceae > Aegilops > Aegilops longissima. Next base: position 16,516 of record JAHIAM010001166.1, on the reverse strand, counting down.
ACCGGACTGGAAGCACAGACGTTTGTGCCAAGAGGAACGTTCACGTGGCCCGACGAGGACGTCGGTTCCTCCGTGGGGGTGTATGTGATAGCCTCGCTTATTAGGGATGATAGACTACTCATATCAATAAGGAATTCCTTCTTTTTCCGGAGCCCATTCGACGTAACTCCAAAGTTAAGCGTGCTCAGCTTGGAGTAGTGTCGGATGGGTGACCGACCGAAGTTGCTCGAGGTGCGCGAGTGAGGACAAAGTCGCAGAAAAGACTAGTATTGATCTGTGGGGCCGATCTAGATCCCGCCAGAGTAACGACCACCGGCGGGTGTGTCCGGGCGTTACAAGTTGGTAATCAGAGCCTTCCCCGACTTAGGAGCCCCCTACTTGATTGTTTGCTAACGTTGTTGAGTCTAGAATGGAAAATGTTTTGAGTCTTAGGATTATATATATCGGAGAGTAGGATTCTTTTACTTCCCAGTCCCTTCGTCGCTCTGGTGAGGTATCCTGACGTAGAGTTTTGACTCTTCTCTCCTCAAATTTCACTAAAAAAATTTTTAGGATCACGTGGGTATCTTGGAATCGTTCCGATGGTTTTGTGACGAGAACATTGTTCTTGGTGCCTCCTGACATTTAGGGGTTGTGGCAGTGTCCCGGGGAGTTGAGCTCCGAGGTGTTGTCGTCACAATTTTATCGCTGCAGTTCGAATACCCGAGTTTTGCCGACATCGAAATCTCTTTTGTGCAGTTGTTGGTGAGATAACCCCGATAGCCCAAAGACTATGGCGAAAAGGGAGTATTGCCATGACTTGTATAACGGATGTTTTTCAAGGTCGAGGTACCACGATTTCGAGGATTTCTTGGTTATGTGTTGACGGATGGATACAATGGATCTAGGTATTGTTAGTTTGGGTGATATATTTTGTGTCCCTGTATCCCCAACACCAGATTGCATAACCGTAAAGTTTCAGGAGTTTATAGGTGGGAATTCTAGTAGCTTACGGGATATTCTTTCCGGCGGATGTATGATTTGAGATTGGGGTTCAACGCTTAGTGGTCCGCCCATTCACGATCGATTTACTGTGGTCGCGAGACGCCTTAAAGAATCCTTGGCTATGCTGATTCGGGACGCCTTGTTTGTCATTCGTGACGTCCGCTATACGTCAGGTCCGTGGGCCCCACCACGAACACTTTGGGCGAAATCTCTATCATGTGTTTGTTCCGCTCATTCTAGAAGCCAATCTTTTGTTTTCGCCAGTGATATTCGAATTGTTTCTAAGGCAGATGTTGTTTCCATATCTTTATCTAAGTGGCTTCTCACCCTAATGGACGGTGATGATTAACTTTGGAATTCATTCGTTCATTCTTGTTCGAATGTTTATTGTGAAGACTTTATGTTGCAATTTCTATCCGCTGATTCTACTTATCTATTTGTCTATCAAAGGACTAACGGATGTCACCCTCTTGATGGATCCGCTCAACGCTGCGTCAATCCGGATCGCAATGATGGGGATCATCAACCCTACCTCCACCTCCACCTCCGCCTCCAGAGGCCCGGCAAGCTATCATGGCAGCCACCAATGCCAATGCTCGATGATTTTGCAGCTCTTGCAAGAACGTATCTCAGGGCAAGGCAATCAAGGAAATCAAGGTCAAGGCAACAATCAGCCACACTTTGCTACTCTCAGTCAGTTCCTCGCTAATCAGCCGAAGTCTTTCAGTTTTTGTGTCGAGGCCACAGACGCTGACGATTGGTTAGTGGACATCTGCAAGCATTTTGATTGTAGCAATGTCAGACCTGAGGACTTTGTCAAGTTTGCATCGTTTCAACTCAAGGATCAAGCTGCTGAGTGGTACCAGCAATACAAAGATTCCAGAGGAGGTCGTGTCATCACCTGGGATGAGTTCCGCCGTGATTTCAGAGCTCATCACATTCCGAAAAGTGTTGTTGAGAGCAAGCGTGAGGAGTTCCGCAATCTCAAGCAGGGCAACATGTCTGTCTATCAATACAATATCCAGTTCCAGAAGCTCGCTCGTTTTGCTAAGCAAGACGTGGCTGATGAGAAGAGTATGATCTATCAATTCAGAGGTGGTCTGAGAGAGGATCTGCAATTAGCTCTTGTGCTGTTTGAGCCAGATAAGTATGATGATTTCTACAACATGGCTCTGAAGCAAGAAGCTGCCCAGCTCAAATGTGAGGCTTCTAAGAAGAGAATCAGGGATGCAGTTCAGTCCTCTTCGTCCTCTCAAGTGGCAGCTAAGCAGCAGAAGTTTTACCTGCCTCCTCCTCCGTTCCGTCAGCCTTACCAGCAGAAGAACTCAGGTGGCCGTGGATCTTCCCACCCACCCAACCCAAGCTATCAGAACAAGTCTAATTCTCAAGCTCCAAGGTCAAGTGCTCCTTACCACCGTCCGCTCTCTGAGGTCACTTGCAACAAGTGTCAGCAGAAGGGTCACTATGCGAACAAGTGCTTCAACCAGAGGCGCCTTCCGCCTCCTCCTCCTGTGAAATCTTCCAGCAATGCAGTGGTCAAGCATAATCCCAAGTTTGCAAAGGTCAATATGATGAATGCAGCTCAGGCAGAGGATTCTTCTGATGTGATCATGGGTAATCTCTCAGTTAATGATATTCCTGCAAAAGTCTTATTTGATACTGGTGCATCGCTTTCTTTCATTTCGAGACCTTTTGTTGCCAAGCATGAGTTTGTGACGGAAAAGATTCCTATTCCATTGAAGATTGTGTCCCCGGGCAAGCAAATGACATCTAATGTTTGCGTCCCGGATGTTTCTATCAAGATGGGCGATTATAGATTTCTTTCTAAACCAGTGGTTCTTGGTGACTCGGATATTGATCTTATTCTCGGAATGGACTGGCTTTATCAGCACAAAGCTCAACTTGATTGTGCTGCCAGGGAAATTCAATTGACTCACTCTTCTAATGATGTGATCATCTATGCCGCTCGTGATGAAACCATTCGGTTGTTTTCTCTCAATGAGAAGGGCGAACTGAATGCTATCTCTCAGATTCCAGTCGTTTGTGAGTACCAAGATGTCTTTCCAGAAGAGCTTCCGGTATGCCTCCTCATCGCCGCTTGAGTTCGTTATTGATCTTGAGCCCGCATCAACCCGCTTGCAAGCGCCCATACAAGCTTGGACCTGATGAGTTGAAGGAATTGAAGAAACAGCTCGATGAACAAGAGCGTCTGGTTTGATCGACCGAGTTCATCTCCTTGGGGTTGTGGTGTTCTTTTGTCCGGAAGAAGGATGGCACGGACCGACTTTGCGCCGATTACCGTCCCATTGAATAAGAAGACAATCAAGAACAAGTATCCACTTCCCAACATCAATGAGCTTTTCGAGCAACTCAAAGGTGCTACAAGTGTTCTCTAAGCTTGACCTTCGTATGGGGTATCATCAGATTCGCATTCGTGAACAAGATATTCCCAAGACAAAGATTCGTAACAAGCTTTGGTTCTTATGAATATACTGTCATGTCTTTCGGCCTTGTCAATGCTCCTCCAACATTCTCTCGGATGATGAACTTCATATTCAACCCCTACACCAATGAATTCGTCTTGGTATATCTTGATGATATTTTGGTCTTCTCCAAGAATAAGAAGGATCATGCCAAACATTTGCGATTGGTGCTAGACAAGCTCAGAGAGTATCAATTCTATGCTAAGTTCTCCAAATGTGAATTTTGGCTTGATGAAGTGCTTTATCTTGGTCATATCATCTCCGCCAAGGGCATCGCTGTTGATCCCGAGAAGGTGTCCGCAATTGTGAATTGGGAACCTCCTCAGAATGTCAAGCAGCTCCGCAGTTTTCTTGGTCTTGCAAGTTATTGCCGAAGATTCGTTGAGAACTTCTCCAAGATTGCAAAGCCTCTTTCCAACCTCCTCCAGAAGCATGTGAAGTATGTCTGGTCTCCCGAGTGTGACGTTGCTTTCAATACCCTCAAAGAGAAACTCGTCACAGCTCCTGTTCTGACTCCTCCTGATGAATCCAAGCCATTTGAAGTTTTCTGTGATGCTTCTCTTCAAGGTCTCGTGTTGTGTTAATGCAAGAGAAGAGAGTTGTTGGCTTATACTCTCGCCAGTTGAAGCCCAACGAGAAGAACTACCCCACTCACGATCTTGAGTTGGCGGCAGTTGTCCATGCATTGATTACGTGGAGACATCTCTTGTTGGGAAGGAAAGTGGACATTTTCACCGATCACAAGAGTCTCAAGTACATCTTCACTCAGCCCAACCTCAACCTCAGTGCACTCGATGGGTCGAAATGATTCAAGAGTACAACCCAAGTATTGAAGATACTCCGGCAAAGCCAATGTCATTGCAGATGCTTTGAGCAGAAAGCTTATCGCAATGCCTAATCCTCAAGCCCTTTCAGCGGATCTCTCGTGAATCTTTCCGCAAGCTGAATCTTCAAGTTGTTCCTCAAGGCTTTCTTGCCAACCTCATAGTCTCTCCTACTTTGGAAGATCAGATTCGTGAGGCTCAACTTCGGATACCATGGTGAAAAAGGTGAAACGTGGTATCGACAAGGGCATTTCCAAGTACAAGTGCTTCCACGTTGATGACAAAGACACTGCTTCTTTGAGGACCGGATTGTGGTTCCTAAGGGTGATTTGAGAAAAGTCATTATGAACGAGGCTCACAATTCGCTTCTATCCATTCATCCCGAAGTACGAAGATGTACCATGATCTCAAGCAGTCATATTGGTGGACTCGAATGAAGCGAGAAATTGCTCAATTCGTGAATGAGTGTGATGTCTGCAGAAGAGTGAAAGCGAACACCAAAGACCAGCTGGTCTCCTTCAACCTCTTGCTATTCCTGAATGGAAGTTTGATCATATTGAAATGGACTTCGTGGACTGGCTTTCCAAAGTCCAAGCGTGGAAATGATGCTATCTTCGTTGTCATTGACAAGCTTACTAAAGTGGCTCATTTTCTTCCTATCAAAGAATCCATCACAGCAGCTCGGTTGGCGAGCTATACACCTCCGTGATTGTCTCCTTGCACGGCATTCCACAAGTGATCTCTTTAGACCGTGGCAGCATCTTTACCTCCAAGTTTTGGGATTCTTTTAGAAGGCCATGGGCACCAACATTCGCTTTCAAAGACAGCTTTCCATCCTCAAACAAGTGGCCAAGTTGAGCGAGTAAATCAAATTCTTGAAGATATGCTCGTGGCTTGTGTCATTTCCTTCGTATGAAGTGGGAAGATTGTCTTCCATATGCCGAAGTTCTCCTACAACAACAGCTTCCAAGCGAGTTCGCAAGGCCCCATTCGAAATTCTCTATGGCGTAAAGTGCCGACTCCTCTCAATTGGTCCGAGACAGTGAACGCCAACTTCTTGGCAATGACTTGATCACGTAGCGTAAGAAATGTGCCAAGTCATTCGTGAGAATCTCAAAGCCGCATAATCGCGCGGAAAGAGCTATTATGATGATAAGCACCGTGATGTGGCTTTTGAAATGGAGACCATGTCTACCTCCGCGTCTCCAATGAAAGGCACTCGCCGCCCGGTATCAAAGGAAGCTTGCCCCTAGATACGTGGGTCCTTTCAAGATCATTGGGAAAAGAGGCGATCTCGCCTATCAACTTGAGCTTCCATCCAACTTTGCAAACGTGCGATGTGTTCCACGTGTCATAGCTTCACAAGTGCTTCAAGACTCCTGAACGCACTATCAACTTCAAGAGATTGACCTTCAAGAAGATCTCTCTATCATGAGCACCCGCTGTTATTCTTGAAGAAACCGAGCGCAAGACTCGCAACAAGTCAATCAAATTCCTGAAAGTGAAGTGGTCACACCATTCCGACCGAGAAGCTACCGGGGCGCGAGGATCACCTCCGTTCGAATATCCGGAGTTCTTTCAGGTCCTAGATCTCGGGCGAGATCCTCTTGTAGTGGTGGAGTGTTGTAACACCCGGAAGTAACTTTCCATATTTGTAACTCCAACTCTTGCCATTTTCGCATTGATATATGATATTCCCTCCGTGGTTGGGTTTTCTCCTTTTGCATTTTGTCCATGTCATGCATTTTATATTATGTCATCATGTGCATCGATTTGCATACGTGTTCGCCTCATGATTCCGAGCATTTTCCCGTTGTCCGCTTTTGCAATCCGGCACTCCTATCTCCCCGGCCCCTTTTACGCTTTTTCCGTGCGGGTATTAAACCTTCTCGAAATGGACCGAGGTTTGTCTAGTGGCCTTGGTATACCACCCGAGACCACCGGTCAAGTTTCGGTCATTTGGAGCTCGTTTGGTACTCCAACGGTTAACCGCACTCTCGCAAAGGCCTCTTTTAAGTTGCAGCCCAACACCCTCCAAAACAGCCCAATAACCCATCTAAGTCACTTCCATGCTCTCCGTCGCTCGATCACGATCGTGGGCGTAAAACTACACCTCATTTGGACTCTCCTAGCTCCTCTATGCCTATTTAAGCAAACCCCTCCCGTCAAATTCCGGATCAAATTCCCCGAAACCCTAATTTTTCCTCTCCCGGGACGCGTCCAGCCGCCGCGGACACGCTCTGCCCAGCCCTCGTCCAATCACTGGCCACCACCTGTCCTGCGCCGCCGCCCGCGCCGCCTGCCCGCCTGCCCAGCGGGCGCGCGCTTGCCAGCTGCCGCCGCCTTGCACGCGCCTCCAGCGGCCGGCCCCGTCGCCCGCCACGCGCCCTCCGCCGCCACCGCCTCGCCCCGCCGCCCCGCCGCCGCGCCGCCTTCGCCGCCATTGGCGCCGTCCCCGCCGCCACGCCGCCGCCGCCTCCCGCTGCCGCGCCCTGCCGCCGCGCCGCCGCGCCGCTGTCGTCGCCACGCCACCACCGGATCGGCTGCCGCGCGCGTCCGCCGCTGCCTCCGGCTCCGGCCGCCGGCTCCACCTCCCGCAGCCGTCGCCCGATCCGCCCGATCCGGCCTCGGCCGAGAGCCCGTTGACCTCTTCTCCCCCTCACTTTTCTTCTAAGTCCTAATCTCTTGTTATTTTGTGCATTTTTCAACGTGCTAAACCTTCGCATCCGTAGATCCATTTTGCGTGTATAATATGTCAAAATGCTCGCCTCGAAGAGTAGATCATTTCATTCCATTGCATCATTTTCATTTGAGCTCATCTTGATGCCAGAAATGCTGTTAGAAGAGTGCTATGTGATGTTAGTTTCTGATTTTTATCAGAACTTGCACTTTTGTTATTTTTGCCATGATTATTGTGTGCACCCTATGAATTTGAGTCCTACATGTGTTTTGTAAAATGCCATGCCATCTTTCCAGAGGTGTATGCCATGTATTTTTGTGATCTATGTGGTGACTAGCACAAGCATGCAAAGTAGGTGTCCTGATGTTGCTGATTTCAGCCCTGCTTTAGCTGATTTTGATGCCATGTTAACTTGATGATACCGAGAGATCTATGCATATTTTGAGATACTTCAGTAAGGGTGTTTTGTAAAGCATGTCTTGCTCTATCCATCCATGCCTTTGTTTTCAATTATGGGATGCCATAGCTTGAGTCAATCGAGCTCTACTTTTGCTATCAAATGTTTCCTGGCAGATTGTATACGTGTTATTCAATTTTGCCTAGCTTGTTGTGGTTGATCCATGTATGCTATGTTATTGTTCTTGCCATGTATGTCTTCTATGTCATGTCTTATTGATGTATGTATGCTTAGTTTATCATTTGAGGCTCTGTAGTGAGTGCATTGAGCTTGTAAACATGCCTACTCGTTATCAGTTTTTGACATGCCATGTTGCTGAATCTGTTATCGAAACTTTCAATATTGACATGGGTGTTACTATATTTTCTAGTCCTTTTTGGCTTATGGTCAGTAAGGGACTTTTGATCTATGCTTTGAGTAGATTCATGCCAGGCCTTGTTTTGCTATTTTAAGTTCCTGTAGCATGTAGTTTTGTTGCTCTGAACATTGCAACCTGATGCTGTTTTTGCCATGTCCAGCCTGATATTTTGTGCACTTTTGCCATGCGTGTTTGGACCTGTTATGATGTGAACTAGCCGTAGCTCAGTGCTCATCTTTTGTCGAACATCTTGTGTAGATCACTGCCATGTGCTTTGTTGATACGTTTGGGTGCAGTAGCTTAATTATTTTTTGCTTGCTAAGTGGCATCATGCTGTTAATGGCAGATTTGCGCCATTCTTGTTTTGCTTGTCATTTCCAAACCGTGCATCCGATTCCGGTGATCTTTATATCGATTTCAACCGAAATCATCTCATCTTTCCAGTGGCATGCTTGGTTTGCCAAGTTGATGCCTGGTTCATCATTTTCCTTCCGGGCGCATATAAGCATTGCATATCACATCCCGCATATCATGTCATGTTTTGCATCATGTTGATTGTGCATTGCACCGTGATTTATTGTGGTTCCTTTGTTTGTGTTGTTGCTTTGGGTAGAGTCGGAGACGAGTACGTGAACGAGGAACCTGTTGAGAACGCTTTCGAGGATCAAGCTTTCGACAACTCTTAGAACATTGCGAGCAAGATGACCATACCCTCGAAATCACTTCTATCTTTGCTATGCTAGTTGCTCGCTTTTTGCTATGCCTATGCTGCGATGCCTACCACTTGCTATATCATGCCACCCATATTGCCATGTCAGCCCCTAACCATCCTTTCCTAGCAAACCGTTGATTGGCTATGTTACCGCTTTGCTCAGCCCTCTTATAGCGTTGCTAGTTGCGGTGAAGCTGAAGTTTGTTCCTTGTTGAACATGGAGATGTTGTTCCTCTTTGGAACATGTTTACTTGTTGGGGATATCACAATATATATCTGCTAATTAATACATCTATATACTTGGTAAAGGGTGGAAGGCTCGGCCTTATGCCCGTGTTTTGTTCCACTCTTGCCACCCTAGTTTCCGCCATACCGTGTTATGTTCCTTGATTTTGCGTTCCTTACACGGTTGGGTGATTTATGGGACCCCCTTGACAGTTCGCTTTGAATAAGACTCGTCCAGCAACTTGGGGCATCTTCGGTTGCCGTACGTAGTGTTCATCCGGATGTGCCCTGAGAACGAGATATGTGCAGCTCCTATCGGGATTTGTCGGCACAATCGGGCGGCTTTGCTGGTCTTGTTTTATTGCTGTCGAAATGTCTTGTAGTCCGGGATTCCGAGATTGACCGGGTCTTCCCAGTAGAAGGAATATCCTTCGCTGACCGTGAGAGCTTATAATGGGCTAAGTTGGGACACCCTGCAGGTAATATCTTTCAAAGCCGTGCCCATGTTATGAGGCAGATGGGAATTTGTTAATGTCCATTGTAGAAAACCCAAAGTTGACCTCAAATAAAATACACATCAACCGCGTGTGTAACCGTGATGGTCTCTTCTCGGCGGAGTCCGGGAAGTGAACACGGTGTTGGAGTTATGTCTGACGTAAGTAGTTCAGGATCACTTCTTGATCGCTATTAGTTTCACGACCGTGCTTTGCTCCTCTTCTCGCTCTCTTTTGCGATGTAGCCACCATATATGCTAGTCGCTTGCTGCAGCTCCTCTTTACTACCCTGTCCTTCCTATTAGCTTAAATAGTCTTGATCTCGCGGGTGTGAGATTGCTGAGTCCCCGTGACTCACAGATACTTCCAAAACAGTTGCAGGTTCCGACGAGGCCAGTGCAGGTGACTCAACCGAGCTCAAGTGGGAGTTCGACGAGGAACGTGGTCGTTACTATGTGTCTTTTCCAGATGATCAGTAGTGGTGCCCAGTTGGGACGATTCGGGGATCTGTGTAGCATTTGGGGTATCTTCTTTTATTTTGGTTCCGTAGTCGGACCTTGAGTGTACTCAATGATGGATGTTTATTTATGTACTTGTGTGAAGTGGCGATCGAAGCCAACTATGTACCTTTCTCCCTTAATTGTTACATGGGTTGTGTGAAGATTACCTCACTTGCGACATTGCTTTCAATGCGGTTATGCCTCTAAGTCGTGCCTCGACACGTGGGAGATATAGCCGCATCGGGGGCGTTACACTACTTGACGGCGGAGGGGAGGCGCCCCCAGCAGGCTCGTTCGGGTCAGCGTCGGGCTCGGCCTGCTCCTCCTCACCGGCGAACTCCTCTCGATTGGCAAGGCTTGCTGCCTCGGCTACCTCTGCCTCCTCGACGGAGAACCCAAACACGCCGGCGGCAGCAGCTTCTGCCGCCTCCTCCAACCTTGTGGCGATGCGCGCCATCTCTTGCTCGGTGGTGTCGCGGGTGAGCCGCTTCGCGCTTCGGCACGGATCGGCACTTCTTCCAAGTTGTCGAAGAACTACTGCGATGTCGCCGGCGGGCTCTCGCCAAGTTGGAACGATTCCATGGGAATCGCTGGCGGCATCATCGCGCGGATGCGGTCAAGCGATGAGTTGTTGCACAAGGGCACGACTCCCTTCGGCAACATGAACCACTCGGGGTGATCTGCATCAGGCTTGAACAGCTCCCGCAGCATAGCATCCAGCTCCAAGACAGTAAAATTCCAGTTGAGGCCCGGACGCAGCCTCATGATGTCTGCCGCGTTTTGGAACTCCCAGGCAGGCCTCCCCCTCTCCTGCAAGGGCGCAATGCGGCGGCGAAGGAAGTCCGCGCCAACAGCTCCTACGGTAAGCCCGGCATGCCTGAGGCGCAGGATCCGGGTCACGGCAATCTTCAACTTGGCATCCTCCGGCGCCAAGTTGCTCCAACCGCGCACTATGGGAGTTTGGCGCAGGGCAGTAAAAGGCTGTGGCTCCTCCTCTATAATCCAACACCAATCGGCTCTCCACTCCTCCCACTTGCTGCGCAGCTCTCCGTCAAGATATGCTTCCTTCTTGCCGATCCTGGAGATCCATGCAATCCCTCCGGCAAGCGGCTCTCCTCTCTCTACGCGGGGCATGAAGTAATGGCGGAAAAGTGCTACATTTGGGTGGACCCCGACAAAGTTCTCGCAGAGGTGTGCGAAAACTGCCATGGTGAGGACGGCGTTGGGGGTGAAATCAAGGAGGCGGAGGCCATATGTGTTCATGACATCGCAAAAGAACTCGCGGAAAAGGCGGGCAGAGCCCGCATGGAAGAAAAGCGCGAAGAAAGGGTACCCGACGGAAACCTTCTCGGATGTGGCGGCGGAGATCACCCTCGTCGCGGGTGCGCCTGCCTCCGTCGACTGTAAGAGGTAGTACAGCCTCGCATCTCCTTCCGGTCGAGCAGGGATCAAGAGGGCCCACTCTTCCGCAGCGCCATGAGCCTGCGCCTCGGCCGATTTCACCCCTTTGCCCTTGTCGGCTTTGAGCCATGGCGGAGGTGGTGGAGGAACTGGGCGCTGGTGGCACCGGTGGCAATGGGGAGGGGGCGGAGCGTCGCTCTCTTTGGACTTGAGAAGAAGGGGGGAGCGGCGGTGGTTTTTGTCTTGACAGCAATGGCAAGTGGGCGTCCTGCCCCTGTTCCCCCTGCTTATAAGGAGGGAGAGGAGGCGAGCGTTCCGATTTTCCCACTAAAGAAAGCCCCCACGATCTCTCCCACGGCGCCACGTCCGGAACGTGCCGTTCGTGGGGGACGTGCTGGGTCCGAGGCGAATAACTGCGCGATCTAGGCCGCGCGTGCCCGTGCACTGTTTTGGGCCTGGCCCAACAGAGCTTCGGCGCCGTGTGTGGCCCAGCCGGGGCTCTGTCGGTGTACTACAGTAGAGGGTACCCTAGTACCCCGAACTTCGTGCTGCGTGCAGCTTCAGCACCCGTGGCGAGGCTGGCCTCATGACCGCCAAGGTCCTCCAGCGGCTCCTTTGGAGCCATTCAAGAACAAAGTAATCAAGGCCCCAAGAGGAGCTTGCCGGAAGACCACTCAAGGCACGAAGGAAACAAGGCCCCGGCAAGAGGAGCTTGCCGGGAAGGCTTGGTGAGCGACAAGCTCCCGAGCGCGACAAGGATTCTGCCGCGGCAAGGCGCTTGTCGCGGCAGGCAACCTCTCTTCATCTCCGCTCCAGCTCATCCGCCAACATGTCGCCATGGGGCTTTCCCAGGCACGCGTGTCAAAGGGCTGTGCAGCCAGCGGGGAGCAGCGGTAAGCGGCGCTGACAAGCTACCATCATGGTGAACGGAGGCGCACTTGACGGTCCCTGTTGCACTGTTCAGGCGACTAGGACGGGCATTTATTACTCTTGTCCCTTGCCGTCAGAATTAGGTATAGGGCACTGTACACTATACAAGTTGGTGTACCAACCACTGTTTTTCCTGTTTTACCCTTGTCTACTTGCCACCTGTGGTGACCCCTTTGAGCCTATAAAAGGAGGCCCAAGAGCAACGTAGAGGGGGTTCGGCTGGTTCGGTTCATTCGACTGATACGAGGCCACACTCACTCAGGCTAGGTTTTGTAGCTTCCATTGCTCCCTAGCAAGAACACAATACAATCAACCAAGTAGCAGTAGGAGTATTATCTCTCCGGAGAGCTCCGAAGCTGGGTAAATCTGCTCGTGTGCATCGCCTCGATCCACTCTTTGTGCATTCTCCGCCCCCCATCGAACCACAAGGGACCCGGTCCCATAGGTGTTCGTGGGTCACGATCAGCTTCCCCGACACTCCCTCTGTCCTAAATTTCTTGTCTTATATTTTTCTAGATATGGATGTATCTAATACTAAAATGTGACTTGATACATCTGTATCTAGACAAATCTAAGACAAGAATTTTGGGACGGAGGGAGTACTTTATGAACATCAGTGCTACCTTTTAAGAGAGTATATTTGCCTCAGTAACTTGTGTTATGGATATTGCATGCCTTTGAAGACATGTTCTAGTGTCTTTGTTCACTCATTTCTGTGTGTATATGTAGTCATATATGGAGTATAATATCAAAAATCATCTTATATTTCTAAATGGAGGTAGTAATAAAATATGGTTTATATTTGAATTAGAACCAGGTCTGTGGTGGAGATGAAGTTCTCAAAGTCATGCCATGTGAACTGGAAGACCTGATGATGAGTTCTACTGCTGAACTATCTAGCTGCTGTGTCCTTGTCGCCACGTGTCCTAAACTAGTGTTTTCATGTAGCATTGTTGTCAGGCGTGTTCTCGAGGCTGTACTTTACCACAACAATTTCCTGGTTGTGCCTTCAATTACGAAGGGTGTGGTTCTTGTAAAGCTTCCCAACAAATCTGATGCGGCCTGTCTTCATCATCATGTTTATGAGTGGAAAGACTACTCTGTTAGGTTCTCCAAGGTTGACAAGATGGTGATGGTGCATGTAGACATCTCACACGATGTCCATGGCCTAGTCAGTTATGCGGGGTTCATCCCGTAGGTCGGTGGCAAGAAATAGTCTGCAAAGTTTAGTTAGTGCAACTTTGCTTGTCTGTAGTAAGTACTATTGTTCAGTACTTGATTTGTGTTTGTGAACCATGTATTGTTTATTAGTACTGCCACTTTCGGTGTGTGGTCAGTCCTGAACAGTCTATGTTAATGTTTGTCCACTCAATTCAGTCTGTATATCTTGAAGTATCCAGATCATATTTTTGGTGAGGACGGTTTATAAATTATGGTTACACTCCAATATCTGTATGCATTGAAGGGTTTATCGCACCCGCCAGGATTTCCAGTCCCATATATGTTTGTTCCATACGATTTGTCATGACCTTTGGACTGTCCTGCTTGTGGGAGTAGGCGGGGCCCCTGCATGCCACGCCGTGGTTGGACGATCAATCTTCTGCTTAGTACTTCAACATAGTGATTTCCTGGTAAGGATTCACTCGTGTCACATCAAGTAAATCTTATTGATTTACCGTCTAAATCTTATTGATTTAATTTCATGTTTTCTTTCTTTTCCTGCAATTTTACGATGCAGGTTTTGCCATGTGACATTCATCGAGAATAAACCGCTTGGTTTGCACTCACGATGGCTATTTTTGCAGGTTTCACTTCTTATGTCGTGTCAAGAATCGAAGGCACCGCCCATCACTTATATTATCGAAAAATTGGATCAGCTCTGTTGTCTCGAGTACAAGCTGAATCCCTATGATGAACTGCAGTTTGGTTTAACAAAAACGCCACAATTAGTCCTTCTCGCGTTTAAAAGAAATGAAGAAAAAAACCGGATCACGGTCACGGATCCTAGTCAAGTTAGAAAGCTGATCATAGCAGACCAGACAAGATCACCGCTGTCTCGCACAGATCGAGCACCGACAGTTGCTCTAGCACTGACAGCAGCAACGGCTCAATCTGATCCAGCTGAGGATTGGGCACCGACCGCGTCAGCGGATCAGTCTGATCTACCGGAGGATCGGGCATCGACACCGGCACCTGCTCCGACACCGGCACCAGCTCTCCAAGGAGCACCATCTTCGGCAGCAGTAGCGGCTTCAACACCTACACCAACACTTGCACTTTCATCTGCTCCGGCCCGTGCAATTGCACCGGTAACAGACTGGGCTGCAGTTCACACTTCATATACCAAAGTCCTTACAAAAACTGACATGTCCACCTTCTTGGTAAGCATTGGCCGCCCAAGTGCTTCGTTCTTTTTTCTTTCCATGTTGTTTCACATGATTCACTTTGTTGATCTAACTGTTTGGGTATGTCTTCTTGTTTGCAAACAGAGAATTCCTAGAGCAATGAGGGAGTCGTTTAACAATCCGGGTGACCGCGGCCAAGTTTCTCTTACCATGCACAACCTTTGTGTGAATGAACCTGCTCAATATACCGTAAGTACAAGGATGGTGGCATGATGATTGATGCTAAAGGATGGTCAAGGTTCAAATCTAAATCATATCTTGCAGTAGGGGATACGAACTTTCTCGGCAAGGAGAGCTGGTCCAAATCAACTTTGAAATTCTTCAGTAGCAGCACGCAACTGCCGAACTGGTCTATCCTCCGAGAGATTTTGATGTAATAATCTGGCATGGTGAAACAAGTGTCCTGTGTGTATAAGTAGTACGACAGTATTATTTATCACATGGTATATCGTTGATAGAATTGCAACTCGGATTGCTGGTTAGGAACTGTCGTTCGATTTCATTCCAACAGCTGCCGTGCTTTAGTCAATTTTGTGTATTCGCCTTGCGACAATATCTAAAACCAGCGCCGTACCGATCGCTTGCAATATGAAAAGCGCTGAGGTAGAACACATGGGACCCCAAACATGCAGGGTCGGCCTGCGGCCCAAAGTACAGAATGGTGAGCCTATCTGAGTATTACATTCTCAGCTGAACCCCCATAATGCCCGCATTGCAGAGGGAGTATATTTCTCGGCAAGGTGAGCCTGTGATATAAAAGATTTGTATATTTCTTTACAGAGGGAGTATCTCTCTGTCAAAAAATATATTTATGTGTAACTAGTTACTCTTTTGTTTCGACTTCCTTTCGCTGATATGTGGGGCAACCGGTAACGGGGTCCATGTGCCATATGCATAAATTAGAGTGCACAACTTCACGGTAGACACACCCCGGTCGTAGCGCCGCAGTAATGCCCAATGAGCCGTCAAATCACAACCCCCTTTCCAGCTTTAGCGATAAGCTGACGGACTAAGCGGAAATATTTCACTAGGCCTGAATCCCCTTCTCCTCGTTCGCTTGTTCGAGAAAACCCCGCCGGCGATTGCATAGGGTTTTCTCATGGAGAACCAGGTACGAATTCTTCATCAATCCCCGATAAATCCAAGTCCCTTGGTCACAGGTAATCCTAGGATGGCAGCCGCCGCCGTTGATGCATTTTTCTTCCTACTGAATCTAGTGTGTTTCATTTGCACTGCCCAAAGATCGGCTGACACCTGGGACGTAGCTACTCGAGCAGTATTTTTTTGTTTGGTATTGTTGAGACGGAGCAGGGTTTGAACTGGGCTGTGGCCCATCTAGCCCAGGCTTATATTTTATGTCACCATGTGACCAGCCCAGCTATTTTTTCATTGTGAAAATGAGCCCAGTTTATTTTTTTCTCAAGAATACCCAATCCAGGCCTACTTATTTTTCTACACCCGATGGCTGCAACTCTTTCAAGACGCCTGCAAATCTTGAAAGTAACATGAAATGGGTTGTAAATATAAAAACAGATGACAAATTGGCAATTACTTTATAATTTTGAATTTTTCACATTTTAGATTCCTATTTCACTCGGGCATTAACCTAATTTAAATATATCTTCAAAGTACTTTAAATCTGGCTCGACATTTCGGTATTAAAATAGTTTGGAACCCACGAAATATGCTAAATTGGCCCTGCCAACCAAAAACGACTCGCAATAAATTGCATAAGAAGTTGCCATGAGCTATATATAAATTATTAAAAAAGAGGGAGTGGTCCGACAGGGCCTGTTTAGTTGACGCGTATGCAAGATTTTTTTAGTTATTATATACATCAACAACGATTCTAGTAGACGTAATCGTTGGATGTCAATCCAACGGCCGCCGTGTTTCTTCAATCTCGATCTTCTTGCTCCAACCCACCAAGCAGCGCCAAGGGACCGCTTACTCCCGCCTCCGTGGCCGGTTGTGCTGCACAGGCCTCGGCCGCCTACTACTCCCACCGCTGGCCAGGCATCCCTCTACTCACCCACACCCCTTATTATGCGGCGACGGAAGCC
>JAHIAM010001165.1:0-89649 GCA_021605205.1 Aegilops longissima | reverse complement strand
GATTAGTCTAATTAGGGTTTAATTAAACTATCTCGCTCAATTAGATTAATTAAACATGATTAATTAACTTAATTAATTCATTAACTATTTTAATTATTAATTAATTAATTATTAATTAATTAATTAATTATATATTTATTTTTATTTCGTTTTTTTAGAAAAACGTTTTGGGGTGGGGCGTCATTGTCATAGGGCCAATGGGGGCCTTAGCGTTCTGCATGCATGCGCCCGAGTCCACCCGGAAGGGGTAACGGCGCTGGCGGGCGCCGTCTGCAGGAGTGCGACGGGCGAGGCGATGGCGCGCCGTGCGGGGGGACGGAGTGCGGGGCCGACGACGAGCGGGTTCATGGCGGCGGTAGCCGGCCGCGCGTGGTGGAGCGAGAAGGCGACGGCAGATCGGCAGAGGAGAGGCCGCCACGGCCGGGTGCGGTCTTGTGCACGCACGCGCGGTGAGCGCGCACACGGGACGGCGGGCATGGCGACGTCCAAGACGAGGAGGGGAAGAGGGGAGAGGCCGGGGCCTCACCGGCAGTGTAGGGACTGGGCAGTGGGTGTCGAGGAGGGAGACGGGGACGTCGTCGGCGTCGAGGAGGCAGGCCGGTGGGGGAGGTCCGGCGAGGAGGATGGGGACGCGCGACGAGGTGGCGGTGACGACGGGCGACGCCGGCGAGGCGACGGGTGGGCGACGACCCGAGGCAGGGGCGCGGCGTCGATCTCGGGAGGGAGAGGCGCGGGAGGTCGTGGCGAAGCCCATGGCAGAGGGGCGATGCGGTTGGGATGGAGGGGCGCCGGCGGGGAAGGGCCCCGTCGCGGCAGTGGTGGCGGAGGCGGCACAGCCCGCGACGGCGGGCGGCGCGCGGGCCCCGCGTCGGGCTTGGGGGCAACGGATCGGGCGGCGCGCCGATCTAGATCCGAGGAGGAGAGGGGTGCGAGGAGGGCTCGCTGGGACGAGGACGGCGGCCGGCGAGGCGGCTCCAGGCGAGGGCCACGAGGCCATTCCCGATCGATCTGGATCGGGGGAAGAGGGAGACGTGGGGAGTGGGGGGGTGTGCGGTTAGGGTTTCGGGGATGGGGGGTTATGGGGAGGCCGGTTGGGCCAAGGGGGAGCTGGGCCGGCCTGGCAGGTCGTGGCCCGCTTGGGCGGTGGCTCGCTTTCGGCCGAGCCCCGGGGTTTCTCTTCCCCTTTTTTTGTTGTTCCTTTTTTCCATTATCTTTTATTATTTATTTTCTGTTTTAATTCATTTAAAAGTATTTAGGCATTTTATAAAAATGTGTTTTCTGCACTATAATTACCTATGCCATTTTTGGCATAGCCCGAACATTTTAGTTTAATATTTTGAAAACTTTGTTTGATTGATTTAGGATTTAAATTTGAAACGGTTTCGAATTAACCCGAGATTAATTACAGTGACAGAGGTGATGTGTCATCATTAGTAGGGGATTACTGTAGCTTGATTATCCGGGCGTCACAGCAGTTGATGGTAGCCACCTTCAATAACTACCAGGAGTTAGTAGATCGTGCTCTTATGATTGAAGGGAAGCAGCAGCAGATTGACAATCGCAAGAGAAAGTATGGATAGGGGAAGAATAACTCTGGAGCTCAGCAGAAACTTCGCTTTACCCCGAAGCCAGGAGGACAATTTGAGCATACCCACGGAGGAGGTAGCTCGCACAACCATAATGGCACCAAGAATGGGAACGGGAATGGAGGAAGCAATGGACAAAACCGCACCAACCCGTCAACACCATCGAAGGTATACCTGAGCCATATCACTTGCTTTAAGTGCCGTAAGACTGGGCATTATGCAAATGATTGTCCAGAAGGCCAAAATGGTAATGGCAATGGAAGCTCAGGAAAGAAGTCGAACCCTTTCAATAGGGGACAAGTGAACCACGTTACCGTGGAGGAGGTTGAAGCTTAGCCAGACGCAGTAATAGGTAAGTTTTTGGTTAAGACTTTTACTGCAGTTGTTCTTTTGATACTGGTGCATCACATTCATACATATCAAGGGGATTTGTGGATAAGTATAAAATACCAACCCAAGCCCTTAGGTCACCCATGCTAGTAACCTCACCCGGAGCAGAATACATGGCTAGTATATGGTGTGATCTACTGCCATTAAGGATTGGACACTACGTATTTCCCTCGGACCTAATAGTTCTGGAATCGCAAGGATTGGATGTGATATTAGGCATGGATTGGTTATCGAAGTATGGAGCGAACATAGATTGCGTCAGTAAGTCAATTTTGCTTACCACCCCAGAAGGGAGGAGAATCAAGTTTGTATCACGGCATGAGCCGAGGAGAGCACATGTAAATTCCTTAATAGGAGTTGTGCAGGAGGAAGTACCAGTGGTAAGGGATTACCCGGACGTGTTTCCGGAAGAGTTGCCAGGCATGCTGCCGGACAGAGACATTGAATTTCTGATTGAACTACTGCCAGGCACTGGGCCGATATCTAAGAGACCATATAGGATGCCAGCCCAAGATTTGGAGGAAATTAAGAAGCAAATTAAGGAGTTACTGGATAAAGGTTTTATTCGCCCAAGTTCTTCGCCTTGGGGATCACCAAACTTTTAGTGGAGAAGAAGGATGGATCATTAAGAATGGTGGTTGATTATCGAGGATTGAATGAAGTGACCATTAAGAACAAGTACCCACCGCCGATGATCAATGACTTGTTTGACCAATTGCAAGGAGCTAAGGTGTTTTCCAAGATCGACGGCGATCGTGGTACCATCACCAAGATTCGAGAGCAGGATATACCTAAGACGGCTTTTACCACTGTGCACGGGCTGTATGAGTATACCGTTATGTCATTTGGTCCGACTAACGCACCTGCCTATTTTATGAACATGATGAACAAAGTGTTTATGGAGTTTTTGGATAAGTTCGTCGTGGTGTTCATTGATGATATTTTGGTTTACTCGAAGAATGAAGAAGAACATAAGGAGCATTTGCGTTTGGTACTCGAGAAGCTCAGAGAATATCAGTTGTATGCTAAGTTCAGCAAGTGTGAGGTTTGGTTGAAGGAAGTTGGTTTTCTCGGACATGTTATATCCGGAGAAGGTATAGCAGTAGACCCCACTAAAGTTGCCGCGGTGACAAACTGGGAAGCGCCAACAACAGTTGGGGAGATCCGGAGTTTCCTTGGACTCGCAGGATACTACCGGAGATTCATTGAGAATTTCTCGAGGATTGCGAAGCCTATGACAGAATTGTTGAAGAAGGATACCAAGTTTATTTGGACTGAGGAGTGTGAGGCTAGTTTCCAAGAGTTGAAGAAGCGTTTGGTTACCTCACCAAGATTAATCCTACCGCATCAAAGCAAGGATTACGAAAGTTTATTGCGGCGCTTCACGCCGAGGACTTGGAGCAGTGCTTATGCAGGAGGGAAGAGTTGTTTCGTATGCTTCAAGGCAGCTTAAGCCACATGAGTTAAATTATGCTACGCATGATTTGGAGTTAGCAGCCATAGTGCATGCGTTGAAAACATGGAGACATTTCCTCATTGGAAATCATTGTGAGGTATATACGGATCACAAGAGTTTGAAGTACATCTTCACGCAGAAGGAGTTAAATCTCAGGCAGAGAAGATGGTTGGAACTCATCGAGGATTATGACTTGAGATTGCATTACCACCCCAGAAAGGCTAACGTGGTAGCAGACGCGTTGAGCCGTAAGAGTCATGTTAACATCCTAATGACCGGAGGTTTACCAAAGGAATTAGCCGAGGAATTTCGGGAGCTATGCTTGGAAATAGTTCCGCAAGGCTATGTAGCAGCATTGGAGATTCAATCTACTTTGATGGACAAAATCATAGAAGCTCAAAGGACAGATAAGGAAGTTGCTTCTATTAAGGAGAAGATGAGCAAGGGAAAAGCAAAGGGATTTCGTGAGGGTGAGCACGATACCTTATGGTTTGAAGACCGTGTTTATGTGCCCAATGACCTGGAGATTCGGAAGTTGATTTTGCAAGAGGCACATGATTCACCGTATTCGATCCACCCCGGAAATACCAAGATGTATTTGGATTTGAAGGATACTTTCTGGTGGACCGGAATGAAGAAGGATATTTTAGAGTATGTAGCAGTCTGTGATGTATGTCAGAGGGTAAAGGCAGAACATCAGAAGCCAGCAGGATTGTTACAGCCATTGCCTATACCCGAATGGAAGTGGGATAAACTAGGTATGGATTTCATCACGGGATTGCCCAGGACCCGTGCAGGCTATGACTCGATTTGGGTTGTAGTCGATCGTTTGACGAAGGTAGCTCATTTCATTCCAGTAAAGACTACCTACAGCAGTGCCAAATTGGCTAAGATATACATGACAAGGATTGTATGCTTGCATGGAGTTCCGAGGAGTATCGTATCAGATAGAGGAACCCAATTCACCTCAAAGTTCTGGAAGCAGTTGCATGAAACTTTGGGAACCAGGCTGGAGTTTAGCACAGCTTTTCATCGACAGACAGATGGACAAACCGAGAGAGTCAACCAGATTTTGGAGGATATCCTTAGAGCTTGTGCTTTGGATTATGGATCAAGTTGGGATGATAATTTTCCCTATGCGGAGTTTTCTTATAACAATAGCTACCAAACCAGTTTGAAGATGGCACCTTTCGAAGCCTTGTACTAAAGGAGGTGCGGGACCCCGTTGTTGTGGGATGAAGTTGGAGACCGTCAGTTGTTTGGACCGGATTTGATTAAGGAGTCTGAACGGAAAGTAAAGTTAATTCACGATAGGCTCAACGTAGCCCAGTCAAGACAGAAGAGCTATGCAGACTCAAAACGCAAGGAGACAAAATACGAAGTCGGAGACAGAGTTTATCTTCGAGTATCGCCACTTCGAGGAGTTAAGCATTTTGGTGTTAAAGGAAAGTTAGCGCCACGTTTTGTGGGACCATATCGTGTTTTGGAGCGTATGGGAGAAGTTGCGTACAAGTTGGAATTACCCGAAGGTTTGTCAGGAGTTCATGATGTGTTTCATGTATCTCAGTAGAAGAAGTGTCACGCAGAGATGGCGGATATACCACTGAGAGATACTGTGCCACTAGAGGTGATTCAGTTGAATAACGATTTGACCTACAAGGAGAAACCAGTTAAGATTCTGGAGTATGCCAGCCGAGTCACCCACGTCAAGGTCATTAAGTTTTGCAAAGTTTAGTGGAGCCACCACACCGAGGAAGAAGCCACCTGGGAGCGAGAGGAAGATCTGCTTAAGGACCACCCTCACCTATTTTCTAGCCAACCCGAATCTCGAGGGCGAGATTCATCTTAAGGGGGTAGGTTTGTAACATCCCAAATTTTCAATTTGGAATGTTATACATAGAGCATCATTGCATATCATATTTTTTGTTGCATTTCTGCTCGATCCTAGAAATTCTACACAACTCAAGGACCCACGGAGAGAGTTGGGGATTTCGTTATTTTCATATTTGAGTTTTCTCAAATTTTGAAAATAGGATCATTTGATTTTAATTATTTTATCTTCAATTATTTCTACTATCAAAATATGAGAGAGGGAATAAAATGACTTTCCCAAAATAAATAAATAATGAAGATTTAATAATAAAATCAAATAAGATTTTATTTTGGAGTTTTTCGCCTTTTTATTTGAATTTTGGAAAAATGCATGTTTTTCAACTAGTCCGGCTTGATTTTAGAAGCCGGGGAAAATTTATTTCCGGATTTTTGGAGTTCGTTTAGTATTTGTTTTTATTTTTCGTCTGCTGCATGAATTATTTAAAAAATGCGACCGACCTTGGGCCGTGCGAAGGGACTCCGCTCGGGGCACTATATATAGCGCCACCCCGGCGCGCCCAAATTTCACCCGAGCCGCCCCAGCCCACCACCCGCCGCCACCGCCCACCCCGCCGAAACCCTAACCCTAGCCACTACCGAGCCAGCCGCCGCCGCCGCGACCGGACCCCGCCGAGGTTCGCCGCCGCCTCGTAAACCGTGCTGCCGTTTTTTTTAAAACCGAGCGGATTTTTCTTCGGTTTATTTTTGGTTTTTGTAGTTTTTGTTTTTTTATTAGATCGGTTTTTTTCTCGGTTCGGTTAAATAGCGAACGTTCGTTCGTTCGTTCGTTTTTAACGAACGCGTTCGTCAGATTAGTTTAGTTAACGAACGTCCGTTCGTTAACCTGTTCGTCGTTTTTCTTTTTCTCGGATTTAATTCATGATTTTTCAGATCGCGATTCCTGATCCGATTTTCGTTTTAGTATAACTTTTCGCGCGTTTATCGGAATCAGGCGATGAAAACGCCTTGAGTTTCGTCTCGAAACCCTCTTTCCGAATAACCTACTTCAACAAGTTTTTGCTGCTGTAAAACTTGACTTAGATCCAGATTAGTAAATCGGAGCTGTTTTCTTCCGCCGTTTGACTTTCGTTGCTTCGTTTGATTTGATTCTTTTTGCAAACCGGTGTTCTTAAGTTGAACTATCTGGTTAGATCTTCTATTTGAGTTTTACCAGTGCATTAGACGAGTACTTATTGTATGCTTGTTTGTTTGACTGCGATAGAATACCCGGAGTGCGCCGCCTGTTACTTCGAGTCTCTAGGTTTCGCGGATCAACAACAAGGCAAGTAACACTTTGATCATATACTTTTCTACTACTCAGTTTTTATGCATTAGATCTATCCTCAAACATTGCATGATTAGGATCTAATTAAATTGTGGGTTTTGGGAAGTAGTTTGAGGTAGTACCCATTACCTGTTTATTTTCAAACCCCTGGGAGTTACTTCTACGTTTGCTTATTATGCCATGCTATGCTAGTAGACGTGGATTGGGTGAGTGTTTTCCATGCCAGATGTGAGATTGTTAAATTAATGGTTTATTTAAGGTGGCAACTTAAACACACATCCGGGTGGATTGAGGCACTGGTTTCCATCAGACTTGCTGTATTTCTTCTGACCGCCACCCAGGCTCAAAGGGATCATGAGATTATTCATGCTAGAAACTTCCGTGTGCAGCCACATGCTACTATGGGCTCTAGCATAGTTGACTAAGTTGTGCGAACTCTTACGGGTAGACTAGCTGATGTAGGGGTTGTAGGTTGCTACGGTCTACCCACATGTAAGGTGCTAGCACTTCTGAAAGACTATGTCTCGGTCGTTTCTCAAACACCATGTAGTGCGAGAAATCAAACGGAGGAGATCGAGTCTTGTGGGGAAAAGTGCACAAACCTCTGCAGAGTGTATAAACTAATCATGGTTAGTCGTGTCCCCGGTTATGGACGTTTTGAGTATCTAGTACTTGGAATATCATGTGAATCTCATCATGTTACTTCTAATTAATATTGTTGGGTTTTTAATGAGTGATTTTAATTAGGATTGAGAATGCTGTCAACCATTCTCAATTTTTCACAACCACCATGATAGTTAAATAATTTATTCCTTTGCAGTAGGGAAAAATTGGCTTTACGCAAAACTGTAACCATAGAGCTTTCCACCAGCCAAATATGCATGTAGTATAGGCTTATTCTTCCATTATTTTCTCTATGTGTTACATTGCCAGCATATTCCATGTGCTGACCCATTTTCGGGCTGCAACGTTTCATGTTGCAGACTTTTCAGACGATAATTATGGTGCTTAGGTCGTGGTTCTATACTCAGTGATGCCGTTGGAGTTGATGGACTCGCTTATTCTTTCAAGCCTTCCGTTGTTATCGTTATTAGATGGCCTTAAGCCATATTTATTTTATTAAGTTCTCTCTTGAGCATTCGATTGCCATAAGTGTGTGATTGCTACTCTGTTATAAATCCTCCGAGTACTGTGTGGTGTCAAGATTCTCGATCCAGGGATGACATCGAGCACGAGATCGATCGCTTGAGGTTTGGTCGCAACAGTTTGGCCTACTAGATTGATCTTTCTTGCAATGGGAGAAGTGCTTAGCTTTGGGTTCAATCTTGTGGTATCTGTCGGTGTCAAAACCGGCGGATCTCGGGTAGGGGGTCCCGAACTGTGCGTCTAGGCGGATGGTAACAGGAGACAAGGGACACGATGTTTACCCAGGTTCGGGCCCTCTTGATGGAGGTAAAACCCTACGTCCTGCTTGATTGATATTGATATTGTGGATGTTTACAAGAGTGGATCTACCACGAGATCAAGGAGGCTAAACCCTAGAAGCTAGCCTATGGTATGATTGTAAGGGTTGTTGTAATTGTAGTCCTACAGACTAAAGGCATCCGGTTTATATAGACACCGGAGAGGGCTAGGGTTACATAGAGTCGGTTACAATGGTAGGAGATCTACATATCCGTATCGCCAAGCTTGCCTTCCACGCCAAGGAAAGTCCCATCCGGACACGGGGAGAAGTCTTCAATGTTCTATCTTCATAGTCTTGGAGTCCGGTCGATGATGATAGTCCGCCGATGATAGTCCGCCGATGATGGTAGTCCGCCATCCGGACACCCCTAATCCGGACTCCTCTCAGAGCCCCTGAACCAGGCTTCAATGACGATAAGTTCAGCATGCGTAGTCTTCGCGCTGCAAGGCGGTTCTCCTTCGTTCCATGTACCCGCGAACAAAGTGTCCGCTTCCTCATCAATGTTGTGCATCTCGGCTTCCACGCCTAATAATGACCTTCTTCCACGCTGTCGTGCGAATGTGAAAAGCCGTGTGTCTTTTATGTTTTACCCCTAGTTGTGCGAACAATCTGCCTATAAGGGAGGCAAGAATCCAGATCCAAATCACCACCTTCCTCTCATAAATACTCATCGGAGCGCTTTGACCAAGAATCCATTCCATCATGGATCGTCAACGCGGCTCCTATTATCGCGCTCCCGGCTCTTTGCCGAGAGATTGGAGGAGATGCTATGTTTCGCACAACGAGTGGGCGAAGCTCCAAATGGGGGATATCTCCTCCGCCTTCATGGTTCCGGTTCGAGCCGGGCTTGCCACCTACAAAGGTGGGAAGCAAGCGGAGGTTACCCTAATCCCAACAAAGGGGAGCGGTATGCTTCGTCCCCTATCGATAAGGGGCTCGATTTCCTGTACATCCATTCCTCCGCTGGCCTCGGAGTTCTACGGACTCTAGCTCCATCACCTCACGCCCGCCTCAATCCTGCATATTGCGGGTTACGTAGCTCTTCTGAGCTTTTCACGGCGCCGAGCACCACTTCGCTACTGTGGAAGAGGTTGTTTTGCCTTGTACCCGCTCTCACGAGGGTCCATATATCAAGTGGGCGGCGCCAAATATGGCGCATTGCCGGACCGGATATCTATCCGAACCCCTAAGAAGGCGCTCAAGACTGGCCTTCGAATGGTTTTATATAGAAGACGCCCGCTGCCGGACCTGTTCGATCGGCCTCCGGAGTTCAGCAATGCTCCTCTCAAGAAACGCCTTAGTTGGCGTCATGAGCCCCGATCGAGGAAGACAAGAGCGCCCATTATCGATGGGCGAATAAGGTTATCGCCCATGCCCGGTTGACCATGATTGAAGTCATGGCAACATGCATTACGCGGGGGGTGCAGCCACTACAATACAGAGGCCACCCCATGTGGGATTTCAACGGGGAGGACGATGCCACCCGCCATGGCCGCAAAGGGCCGGAATCGGCCAAGATCCGTGACGATCTTGTCCGCCTGTATAAGGGGAGAAGGAGGATTTCCTCTGACGAACCCGTTAAATGGGTTTTCCATGAACAATCCCGGCCTTGGGTAGCGAACACTCAGCATGTCCGACCCGTGCCTTTTGAAACTTAAGTTTCTTACATTGTGTTCTTCTTCGACGCAGAACTGCGCCGGACCGTGGAGGGAATGCTGAGTCCGGCTCCGCAGCCCGAGGATCCAGAGATCCGGGATCCGCCTCCAAGAGGATCCGGACATAAAGGTGGAGCTAATCGACGGGTGTTCCACCAGCTTAGCATGGACAACGCTTTAGTCGCCATCACGGCGGACTATCCCGACTATATCCGCTTCCTGTAATTGCGGCGAAGCCCGATACCGCTATTCCTTCCTTCCTTATTTCGACCACCGTATATGGTGGCGCTGTGCAGGAGGCGCCTAGGGGCGAGAAGCCGAGCTCATGTGGCTGACCAACAAGGGCCGCCGGACCAAGAGGCGGAAGAGGAGCGTGGCGCGGACTGAAACGTCGCCGCAAAGGTATAGCTCACAATTCAGTATTTAGAGCAACGCCTTGGAAGCGCTTTGAGTGCTCATGATTTTTATAGGAAAAAAGCGCCCGCCCGATTGCAGGCGTGAAAGTTGTCAATCCAACCTCTACCGGCGGGCTCCCTTTGGTTAGGAGGGGGAGGCGAGCAAAAGGCGCGAGCCGGACGTTCCTCCGACGGAGGATGCCGAAGACTGTCCGCCACCAAGTCTGAGGTGGAGAGTGCCTGAATCACAGCGCCACGACAGTATTTCCTGACGCGTGCTTCTCCCCCGAGGCGTTGAATGCCTTTAACACGGGGGACGCGCATCTTCGTGCTGCTCAAGATAGTTTTACCAGAGCCACAGAGCAGTTTGTAAAAGACATATGGGTAAGGGAATTTGATAGTTATATATGCCAGTAGCCCCCGAGACTTAAAGTAGTTATATTAACTGATTTAAGGATCATATGAAACGTAGGATCTTACCGAGAAGAATACCCGACTATCTCAGGAGTTGCAAGAGTGCAAGGCCCAACTTGAGGCCGCATTTTCTTGCGCAGGAGGAAACGCAAGGACCTCTCCTGGTAACGCGTTATTCTAGAAAGATAAGTAGCGTTTGGCCGTTGCGCAAGTCTAAAAAGCGACATTGCAGTGCTGCGGACAAGATCCGGACAGTAAGAACTTCGCGCCAACTAAAGGCTGGCGAGAGGGTGCTACATAAGGTGCAGCATGAAAGGAACAAGCTCCAGGATGCCCATGCCCAGCTTGGAGAAGAGCTGAAAGGCGTTCGGGCCGAGCTGTCGGGCTCCGTTAAGGATAATCAATGGCTTCGTCGCGCATATATGATGAGTGCTTGAGCGAACTCCTTTGAAAAGAAGAGTTCGGCGAGGAAGTCAATTTGATGTAATATATCGTAGGTATGCTCACAGTCGCCTCATGGAGGAGATGCCCGTAACAACGGGTGATCAACTTCCGAATTGTTGCAACCGATCGAACGAGTTCGCGAGCTATGAGCGGCGCCATCCAAGCGTTATGGCCAGCCTTCTCCATACCCGAGGGTCTTGGGGAGCTTATGGAGAAGCTGCAGGTGCGCAGCGCCCATTTATGGAAGATTTCGCCTGCCGCCAAGGTGCCAAGGAGGCCTGGGCCATGGTAAATATCTTGGTACAAGAAGGCGGATCCCAACCACATGGTCAAGTCGGACTGTGGGGCCCGATGGGAAGGAGATCCTGTGAGTTTAGTATACGCCAAGTGGAGTTGGTCGCTAAATTTTCCAACAGACTGTAAATTAGACAACTTTGTTAGACGGGATTGAGGAAGAATACAATCAATCAATTTGACAATGTATTATAAAATGACATACAAAATGCCTTCTAGCCGGATTGTAGATCGCTTGTCTTTGCCGACCTTTTCGCTTCGACCTCGGGACCCTAGAGTCCGGAGTGTGTCCGAATACCTTCTCGGTTATGAAACAACCGGGTATGCATGGAGACCAGCGTAGGGGTCATCGATGCTTTATCGAAAAGTGCCCAACTAGTTATGTTATATTACATGGTTAGTAAGAAACATCTTCCAGGAGAATAGTTCCATTAAGGGTTCCTTTCATTGGGTGGCATGCCCTAAAGTGCATGTCCTGACTGCAAAAAAAAAGCACAAACATCCGGGGCAGATAAATAAGTGGATAAAAATCATCTTTTAAGTCACCGACCGAATATTCCCTTAAGAATGCTAGCTTTCACCACCCGATCGAGGTACACATCCGCCGACCCGGCAGAATAATCGCAGAGGTGCTCCTTTACCTCCTAGCCGAACAATCGGGAACGTGAGGGTAAGCACAGAGCCAGCAACCCAGCTTGGCCAAAACTTAAGTCATATCGATGCATATAATGGTGAATAAAAGGTACATGTGGAGGCTTGACACATGTGTTCGGCATGAAGCCCGTATAATTAAGCTTCTGGTAAAGAAGCCCCAGTATAATGAGTGCGGTAGCACATCAATTCCGCGAACGCTATGCAGGTAAAGCCCTTTAAGGCTTGGATGAATAGGGTTGAGAAGAAAAGATAAACAAAAGGCAGCTGAAATAAAAAAAAATTGGACGGGGAAGGGGACGAACTCTTAGTCCGCGCTAGGCATAGAATCGCTTGAGGCGGGCTGCGCTCCATGGGTTCGGCTCGAGTCGGTTATCCGATGCATTTCAGAGACGCGGTACACTCCGCGGTCAGACTTGATCGATGATGAAGGGCCTTCCCATTTGGGCTTGAGCTTGTCCTTTTCTTGTCCTGCAGCATAGAACTAGTTCGCCAACGCTGTAAGTCTTGGCCCGTACTTCTCGCTTTGATATCTTTGAGCCTGCTGTTCATAGAATGCGGAACGAGCCTTGGCGACGCCGCGCTCTTCCTCCAATGTGTCCAAGCTGTCCCGCCGATCCAACTCGGCTTCTCTTTCTTCGTATATGCGCACTCGAGGTGAGTCATGAATGATGTCGCAGGGCAAAACTGCTTCGCGCCAGATACCATAAAAATGGTGTGAATCCGTAGTACGGTTAGGCGTTGTCCGCAGCCCCAGTACGGAGTCGAGCTCCTCTACCCAAAGGGTGTCGATTTTGTAAGGGACCGCACTAGTCCGGGTTTGATGCCGCCATTATTAGACCATTTGCTCGCTCCACTTGACCGCTGGTTTGAGGATGATAGACGAAGCGTAATCGAGCTTGATGCCCACATTTTGCACCATGATTTAACCTCATCGGCGGTGAAGTTCGTGCCGTTATCGGTGATGATGCTGTGGGGACACCATAACGGTGTACTACCCCGATATAAAGTCTATCACTGGTCCGGACTCTGCCGTTTTAACCGACTTGGCCTCTATCCATTTGGTGAATTTATCCACCATGACCAATAGGTACCTTTGCTTGTGGGTTCCCTTTAAGTGGTCCAACCATGTCAAGCCCCCTGCACCGCGAACGGCCGTGTAATTGATATAGTTTTGAGGGCGTGGGTGGAATATGGCTCGATTAGCAAAGAGCGACAACCGACGATCTTTGGACTAAGTCCCGAGCATCCGCTCGGGCCGTCGGCCAAGAAAATCCTGTACGGAATGCCTTTCCTACAAGGGCCCGAGCTGCGGCGTGGTGTCCGCCTAGTCCGCATGAATTTCAGCCAGAGGTTTCGCCCTTCCTCTTGGAGATACACCTTTGAAGGACTCGGTTGTGCTTTTCTTATAAAGTTCTCCTCATAGACCTTGTAGGCTTTAGATCGCGAACAATGCAGCGGGCCTCATTTTGGTCTTGAGGAAGCTCCTGCCAAGCAAGTAGGCGAGAATGGTTCTATCCACGGGCAATTACTGCCATTATGCCGTGGCGGAAGGTGTTATGTCATCGGCTGAATCGCCAGGTTGGTGCGGCGTGTTCCGTTTGTTAGTTCCGAGTCCTCTTCCCATAGTACGGATGGCTTGAAGAGCCGCTCCAGAAGATGTTAGAGGGACAGCGCGCTTTTGCGCCAATACGTGCAAGACGTCGGCTGCTTGGTTATTATCCCTGCCACGGATGGAATTCAAGTCCTTCAACCGGCTGACATTTTTAGGACAGCGTTGCGATATGCTGCCATTTTCGGATCTTTGGCGTTAAAGTCTCCATTTATTTGGGATATTGCGAGGTTTGAATCCTCGCACCTCTAGGCGTTGAATGCCCATGGAGATTGCCATCCGGAGACCATGTAAAGGGCCTCAGATTCGCCGCGTTGTTGGAGTCCGTACATTATCTCGGCACGATTGACTGTGTCTCCGGTCGGGACGTCAATACGACGCCAGCCCCATCCGCCAACATTTTAGAGTCGTCGAAGTGCATAATCCAATTGGAGTATGCGCCAGATTCTTTAGGGAGTTCGCTTCGTCCTTTCAGCGACAAAGTCAGCCAAAACTTGTGATTTTATAGCTCGCCGAGGTTTGTAAGATATATCAAATGGTAAGAGCTCAATGGCCCATTTTGCAATCCTGCCCGTCGCGTCGCGGTTGTTTATAATGTTGCTAAGTGGTACTTCAGAGGCCACTGTTATCGAACACTCTTGAAAGTAGTGTTGGAGCTTCCGGGATGCCATGAACACCGCGTATGCTATCTTCTCGATAGTGCGGGTAACGGACTTGCGGGGGTTAACACGAAGGATACGTAGTATACTGGTTTTGAAGAGGGAATTTATGCCTTCGCTTCTCGCTCGACGACGAGTACCGCGCTTACAACTTGATGCGTAGCTGCGATGTATAACAACATTGGTTCGCCTAGGTTGGGCGCAGCCAGGACCGGATTTGTTGCCAATATGGCCTTTATTTCTTCGAGTCCGGCGGTGGCAGCATCCGTCCACTCGAAGTGTTCGGTGCGCCTGAGGAGGCGATAGAGGGGTAATGCCTTTTCTCCTAGACGGGAGATAAAGCGGCTTAAAGCCGCTATGCATCCGGTCAATTTTTGTATTTGCTTGAGGTCTTTTGGGATATCTAGCTGTGACAGAGCTCGGATTTTGGCTGGGCTTGCTTCAATTCCTCTACGGATACGATGAAGCCCAAGCAGCTTTCCACCGATACGCCAAAACACATTTTTCCGGTTCAGCTTGATGTCATATGCTCGAGGCTGTCGAATGTGAGCCTCAAGTCGCCTACTAGAGTTTCGACGTGTTTAGTTTTGACGACTCGCCGCTCACGTATGCCTCTACTGTTTTGCCGATCCGGGTAGCCGACATGTCGAATCATGCGCCGATATGTTGCGCCGGCGTTTTAAGTCCGAAGGGCATCGTGTTGAAGCGAATGGTCCATATCAAATAACTGAATGCGCTTGCGGCTTGATCCGCTTCGCCATCTTGATTTGATGATAGCGGAGTATGCGCCCGTGAAGCACAATGAATCGTGCTCTGCGGTGGTATCGATGATTTGGTCGATCGGGGAGGAGGAAGGGATCCTTTGGGCAGGCTTTATTTAGGTCTTTGAAATCGACACATAGGCGCCGTGATTTGTCCTTCTTTGGTACCATTACCAGATTTGCTAGCCAATCCGGATGTTTGATGTCCCCGATGAATCCGGCTTCCAATAGTTTGGCTAGCTCCTCTCCCATTGCCTGCCTTTTGGGTTCGGAAAATCGTCAAGAGCCTGTTTGACCGGCTTGAATCCTTTAAGGATATTTAGGCTGTGCTCGCCACCGACGGGATTCTGGCATGTCCGAAGGGTGCCGAGCAAAGATGTCCCAGTTTTCTTGTAGAAATTCTCGTGGTCGGCGTCTACATCGGGTTTAATTGTGCCCGATGGAGGCCGTCTTTGCAGGTCCGTTGGGTGGACTTGGAATTTGACTATTTCATCCGCTGGTTTAAAAGAGGTGGACTTGGATCTTTTATCAAGTATCACATCGTCCCTGTTCGCCGTGGAGCGCATCGCGATGAGTTCCTCGGCGCTAGGGCTTCGGATAGTGCCTCGAGGGCTAGTGCGGCTGTCTTATTTTCGCGCCGGAGTGCTATGTTCGGATCACTAGCGAGTGATAATTCCGTTGGGACCGGCATTTTAAGCTTCATGTACCCATAATTTTCATTTATAGTTGTCTATACTCGACATGTTTAGCTTCATTGTGCTTTGACTTATGTTTCGAGTGTTGGGTCATGAGACCCATGTTTTAATATCTCGCCTCCTGAGCCTAATGAATAAATATTTGAGTCGAGAGTTATGTTGTGATGCCATGTTGTATTTACACATATTGAGCATATTGTGTGTATGTTTGAAATGCTTGGTATGTGTGGATCCACAATCTAGTTGTTTATCCTTGGCAGCCTCTCATATGGGGAAATGTAGTCTAGTGCTTTCTTCGATGATAGTAGTCCGCTACAGCCCTCTCCCGAGTCCCTGCCAAAGACTACCTGCTTGGACACTTGACTTGGGCATGTGTTTCACCTCGTTTTATGTTCGTTCTTCGGGAAATGTCACGCATATTCGAGTCCCGCTTAGCCTGCATACAGCCCGATACCTGAGTCCTCATAGCCTGTGGCTACAGCCCAATTCATACGCTGATGACCGACATGCTCGATGTGATTCATGTATGCCTGTCCCATGGGTTAGCGCCGCTGGTTCACGATCAGCCATGTCCCCGGTTCTTCGTCATATGGATGCTAGCGACACTACCATATACGTGAGCCAAAAGACGAACGGTCCCGCCATGGTAAGGCGACACGTGGGAATACCGTATGTGGAGGCCGCAAAGTGATAAGGAGGTGTTACCCGCTAGATCGATGTGACTTGGAATCGGGTCCCGACAGATTGGTATCGAGCCCGATCGCTCAGGATTACCAAGCCAAACTGGTCAAGTTGTGTCTAGAAATGCTTTAGTTATGTAAGGGAATTGATTGGGAAGGAACGAAGGCTCTTTTTACTCCTTATACTCGTGGCCTCCGATCCGAGTGAACCTCTTCTCTTCTATGGGGATTAAGAACTAGGCTTTCATCTTTCTATCGATGACGTGTTACTAATCCATAGACCTTTAAGATTGTTGATTTAGCCCGCTCAGTTCCTACTATTTCTCGATGATAACCGTAATCTCGAACCTTCATATGATGTTGTTATGGTTATGCCACCATTTTTGCAGGATGTCTCAAATCATTTTGAGCATTTACAGCCGTTATGTCGTCCCGAGTCATCCTGTGTCTCTAAATAGTCTGATGCATTTGCAAATCCTTTCCTCTGCTTTCTAATGTTCATTTGGGCCGATTAATCACACAATTAGTATGTTGAGGTACCGCTGCCTCGACATATATGTTGGAGTTATTATTATGACCCTAGGTGTCTTAGGAGTCACCTAGTAATCTAGTCATGTTTTGTGTCTCTGTGTGGTGATATCGCCATTATTCTAAAGCATCCTGATGCCACTTAGTAGTAGGTATTCTATTCCCGGTTCTTGAACCCAGATTCACCCTACTTACTTCATGTTGATAGTAATTGCTAGCTCCCTTAGGTTATTAGTAACTTTATGTATAGTCCTCGAGGTCCGTGGTATTTCCTTCTTCCAAATACTATGAACTAGTTATGGCGTAAGTTCCTTTGAACCAAAAGATCACAATCGAGTACTTTGAGGAGTTCTCCATATATATTTGTGACTCAGCTCTACCTTCAACGCATGGGTTATCCGGGAGAAATGTTGAGCTTTGCTTGATATACTAATCCATGCCTCCACAACTCAAAATTTATATGTTCCTTTGAGTTGCTCTCTTTAGTTGTATTCACCTTCATCTATCAAGTGATAGTCGGAGTAGTCGTGCATTCGGCTATCAAAGCCTATTATCCTTGTGGTCCGCCATTCTATTTCGGAATGACTAGGAGAAACAAACTCAGCACTTCATCCATTTCTAGGATTGGGTCAAAGTAGTTGTATCCCTAGATCAAAATGCCAATTCAGCTTTGTTATGTTCTACCTTGAGTGTTACCCTTTATGTGAATTGTCATGAGAACTGCACCAACTCTCATGAATTTTGACGAGTGATACTTACCATCATCATTCATTCCTCGGTCCTCGTGTTGTTGTAACCGAATGCCGACAAGTGAATTGTGTGAAATCAATACTCCTAGCAACTCGTTGTTTGGTAGTAAATGGACAATATTCTCATTCTTAGCGTGTTGGTTGCTAAATCATCATCCTAAGGTTGATCGTGCCACCTAGTCCTTATTTCGTGCACTCTTCGATCAATGAGTTAGGATTGTGTCAATCCTCACTCTTTTGATCATATCGCCTTGCCGTGAAAAGCAAGATTGTTCTCGAGCTTAGTAACATACAGGTGGTTCGTGACTTTCCAAATATCTTCTTGGAAGTGTTACCGGTTGTTCTCGATCGTTATGTTGAGCTCGTGATCGAGTTGGTTTCTTGTGAACCACCCTTTCTCCAAGAATCTGTGTTGATATCCCGAGCTAGTTGGTTAATCTAGACAACAACTTGGAGAGTTGGAAGATAAAAGCTTGCCTGACTTAGTTCGCTCCAAAGGGATATTCTTGTGTAGTGTGTGTTGAAGAAAGATGATATCTTCATCGAATGGTTCCCGTGATCATTTGTTGAATCTATTGTCTTGTCCAAACCTTGACTTTAGTATGGGCTATCGCAAGTCAAATCGTAACCAACGATGTTCGTAATGTTTTCTTACTCGTGGTTGATCCTCGAGCATACACCATTATATCTTTTGGTCCACTAATACTATCACCGTGTTCACATGATGGGAAGTCCAGGATATGGAAATTCGATGAGTTGTTGTTGAGCCCATCAGCAGCATTTTGTCCCCCATGATTCATGTTGAACATCAACTTAGTGTTGGAAACTTGTAAGCAATGCCTTCGTTTCTGCTCATGAATCTTATGCTTGGATGGAAGAAGTGACTTCCTTGAATTCATGTGCTTTAGGTGTGTTGCCGCCATGAATTTGAGAAAGGTTTGTTTTTGTTTTGAATCACCCCAAGTCCGTCATGCATTCGTGTAGGTATTCTATGGTTTGGTAGATTAATTACCTCCACTCCATATGTGTCCCTGCACACCAAGCCACCGATTGATTTGTTCAGGAAAAGGAGTTGTTGTGCAAATCCAGGTCATGCACAAGACTTCATTCTAGATGATGGTTCCCACCAACTCGGTAGTGTTTTATTATAAGACTACTAGGTGGTAATGCTTGTCTAGGACAGCATGTCCACATGTGTGTAGCAGAACCAGCTCATGTTTTGGAGCTTGCTATCGTAGTTCATATCCGAGAATCTCGCAACGCCATCTCGCCGATTTGTGTTGCAACCTTTCTTTTCGTATACGCGAGTCCGGAGTATCCTATTACCAATCGGATTTGAATCTGTGCGATATGATGGTTGGAACATTCCCAGATTTGCATTTTGTTTCCAGCTTGCACCCCACCGTGCCAATTTCCATGGGCTTCTCTCAAGAATTGATGTCTAGGATCATCCTCAAAAGTGGACTTACCATGGGTCCCATCCATTTCGGTGATAAGCAAAAATCATCCATTGTGTTGTCTTCAACAAGGTAGTCCACATCATCCATTCTAGTCTGGGTATGCCATTCCTTGCACTCCACCAAACGATCGTTTGTGATTGCCTAAGGCTGGTATAAAGAGTTTCAATGATCTTTGTATCAAAAGTAATTCTTTTTGCCACTTAAGGGAATAATTCTACGAGTCACCTTTCCTAAGGTCTCCCGTTTTGGTATCATGGCAATCATCTCCTTGTTACTTTGAAACCATGCACCATTTTACTTAAGCGTGGAATGGTGCCTACCAATTTGAACCTTCGTTATCCATTTCTTTACCATCATTCCTAATGTGTGTTTGATGTCTCAACTCAAGAGTTGTTCTTACGTCTCCATGAACTGATCTTGAATTGCTCGATCTTCAAGAAGATTAAACTCGAGGGTTTCCTTCTTCTTGTCGTTTCGGTGAAGATCTCAAAGCAAAGACGCCAAGACCAAGATGATGGAAGGAATCAACATCTTCGAGAAGGGCAAATGGATCATGAAGATTGTGATAGTTTGTGACTCTATCCTCTTTACTCACGCCTTGAATCTTTGGCGAGATTCTTGTTTAGGGTGAGTTGTCACGTCCCTAGCCTTGCTATGCACTTGGACTAGCTTGTTGCTGCATCATGTTTAAAATTTCATTTAAACCTGAAATGGGGATGTCCAAACCCTAGTACCAAATGGAATTCAAATAGGTTCAACCTAAAAATATTTTCAGTGAATCCAAATGGCTTTCAAAATGTTCATCATTTTTGAAAATGCTTGAAACCATAACCAGAGGTGTTGCACATTTTCCATGACATATTTGGTCACGGATTAATTCATAAAGTATTTGCATTTGGGCATTTAATGCTAATAAATAATTTAAATGCTTAAATAATCATAAACTAAAATGTTTATGTTGGATATATTCCAAACAGTAGTCATGATTAGTTTCATGATTTTTGGAAACTCTGACATTTTTAATAAAGCCCCTAAGTTAAGGTAATAGAAACATTAAATAGAAAAGAGAGAGAGAGAAGCCACTTGGGCCAGCCACCTGGCAGCCCACTGCTGGCCCAACTGGCCCACCACCAGCCGCCACTGCCTCCCACCTCTCGCCAAGAGACGAGAGGCGTGTGGCCGTCAGGCGCGCCCACGCCACAGCCACCTCCACCGCTCGCTGTGTCCCCATCGCTCGATCCCTCCTGTCGCCACGAACCCCCGGTGGCCCTCTCCTCTCCTCCCTCCTCTTTCCTATGCAGCCACCGAAGAGCTGCTGGCGCCGCATTTAGCACCACTGCCACCTGCCACCTCCGCCGCTGCACCCAAAGATCCGCCTGCCGCCTTTAGCTCTTCGCCGAGACGCACGGCACCGGAGGCCCCGAGCAGCCGCTTTTCTTTCATTCGAAGTTCGCCACCGACGCATCACCACTCCGCTGCCGCAGGAGCTTCCCCAGCTCGCTTCGACGGCCGCCGAACCTGCCGTGAGCTACTGCCCTCCTCCTCTCCGTTTGCTTTGCACGCCGCAGCTGCCGCTTGCCGATGATCGAACTCCGCCAGAGATTACTGGCCGACGCTTCCAAGGACTATTTGTCCCGGGCGTGGTCCACCGAAGTTCGCCTCACACAGCTCGCTTAGCCTCCCTTGCTCGCTTGCACCTCGCAGCCCCGATTCGCGACCACCAAACTCCGGCCGCTTGGAGCTCGCCGCGATTCGGCCACCCCGCCTGTTTGCTCCATTGGATGCGCTCACTACCCAGTAGCATGTAGGTAAGTTCTTGAAACCGCCCAGAAGTCCCACTCCGTCATGATTTGGTCGCTTCGGGCCACACGCCGGTGATGATGTGGCACGCTTAATTAGTGCTAATGATCCAACTAATGAACCACACCCACCGACATATGGGCCCCACTTCCTAATTAACCCTGTTTTAATTTTGTTTAGATCAAACTAAACTCGAGGGCCCCACAGTCGGTTTGACCTGCCACCACCATGCTGACCGCCCCACATGTCGCTGACCCTAGCCATCAGGAGATCGACAAGCGGTCACTGGTCGATTTGACCGACAGCCCATTGACTCGATGACGCCACCGTGAGGTCATGTCGACGCATTAAAGCCTTCTCGAATTAAAAATAAATCAAAGGTTTAGAAATTCCGAAAATGCTTTAAACTTGAAAAAATCATAGAAATTCAACCGTAGCTCGTAATGAAATAAGTTATATATGAAAAATGATTAGAAAAATCCAATCTATCCATCTATACTGTTTTTATGCATGTTAGAACAACTTATGACTACTGTTTAGTATAATTCAATTAAATGGCATTTAAATAACTACATGGAGTTTGAATTTGAATCTTGATTCAAGCCAACTTCATTTAACCTGCTAGTTGCATTAGCCCAAACAACAGCATATTGCCATGTCACATCATGCATCATATTGTTGCATTGCATTGATTGTGCTCTTTCTTGTTTGCGGGGTCCCTCTCAGTAGACGCACGCATCGGCGATGAGTTCGATGACACCGATGAAGAACTATTTTATCTTCGTGGCGCTGCAAGCAAAACCCCTTGTTCATTCCGACACAATCCCACTCTCTCGCCTCCTGCTCTATTTTATTGCATTAGGACAACAACGACTCATGTGTTACTTGTCATGTAGGAACCCCTTTATCCTCTCGCATGACCTCGTCATTCCACAAGAATTAGATGAAACCCACTAGCATGAGTAGGAGTTGTTTGAGCTCACAGTTTGCCTACTCATTCATGCTTGTTTGTCATGCTCATCGCTTAGAGTTGAGTCGTCCCATTCATCGAATGAATTGGAATGGTTGTGTGTCCACTGTGTGAGCTAAGTGTGTGAACACGATTTGGTAAAGGTAGCGTGAGAGGCCATGTAGGAGTACATGGTGGGTTGTCTCATTGAAACCGCCCTCGTGAACTGAGTTCTGTTTGTGATCCATGAAACAGCTTACTATCACACATTGGGCTCCGCACTCCAAGCTCTCTCGACTTATTAATCAACTTGATCTCTGCCCAGAGTTGCAACTAGTTTCGTGTTTGTAGGATATGTGTGGGGCTGTATGTAGGCCGACCCTAGGGGTGGGCTATGTTGTGGTAGATACACCGAGGCACGGGTACGGACGCCTGCTTGGTGTCTCGAACCCCGCTCATCGCTTAGCCGTGAGCGACACCCCCCGGATATCTCATGGATGGAACCCGAATAGGCGATAAACCTCGACTAGAGACTTGTGTGGTTAGTCGTGGCCGACTCGCCAAAGCCTGGGCTGAAGGTTTAGATATACACGAGGTGTACATGGCATGTAAGTGGCTAGAGCGCAGGTGAAGAAGTACACCCTAGGGTTAATATGATCTATTCGAATAGCCGTGTCCACGAAAAGGACTTCTGGTTGCCTATATCGTTCATAGACAAGTGAAAGTGGATACTCTAAAATGCGCAAGATAAGCGGAGTGCTATGGATGGCGCTCTCAGAGGAGACGGAGCGGTCCATAGTGGTGTATTGATATGGTGAATATGTGGACTCGTAGCGCCACCTCAAAAGAGTTACTGCAATGTAGTTCAGGTTAGCACGAGTCAAAGCTGGCTTGCTGCGCTCAAACTCCACCACCCCTTTGTTGATAATGATGCATATGTAGTTAGTTCTCGATAAGTCTTGCTGAGTACATTTGTACTCACGCTTGCTTATTTTATGTTTTGTAGAGACGCGGCCTCGCTTAGTTCCGCTTTGACTTTCACGCTTAGCTTGTTACCTCAAATACGCATCTTGTGCCCTAATCAGATAGCTTTCAGCTTTTTCATTTATAGTTGTCTATACTCGCATATGTTTAGCTTCTCTTGTGCTTTGACTTGTATGTTCGAAAAGGTCATGAGACCCATGTTTGTAATATCTCGCCTCGAGCCTAATGAATAAATATTTGAGTCGAGAGTTATGTTGTGATGCCATGTTGTATTTACACATATTGAGCATATTGTGTGTATGTTTGAAATGCTTGGTATGTGTGGGATCCCACAATCTAGTTGTTTATCCTTGGCAGCCTCTCATATGGGGAAATGTAGTCTAGTGCTTTCGAGCGATAGTAGTCCGCTACAGCCCGGTTCACCTGAGTCCGCTAGCCCAAAGACTACCGCTGGACACTTGATCGGGTCGGTATGTTTTCACTGCCTTATGTCTCTCCTTCG
Source organism: Aegilops longissima (assembly GCA_021605205.1). Lineage (NCBI taxonomy): Eukaryota > Viridiplantae > Streptophyta > Magnoliopsida > Poales > Poaceae > Aegilops > Aegilops longissima. The sequence continues at coordinate 66,363 of JAHIAM010001165.1, read as the reverse complement.
GGAAATGTCACGCGGTGATATTCGAGTCCTGCCTAGCCTGCTACAGCCCAGATACCGAGTCCTCATAGCCTGTGGCTACACGAATTCATACGTTGATGACCGATATGCTCGATGTGATTCATGTATGCCTCGTCCCATGGGTTAGCCATGGTTCACGACTAGCCATGTCGGCCCGGTTTCGGCATATGGATGCTAGCGACACTACCATATACGCGGAGCCAAAAGACGAACGGTCCCGGCCATGGTAAGGCGACACCGTGGGAATACCGCATGGAGGCCAAAGTGATATGAGGTGTTACCGCTAGATCGACAGATTGGAATCGGGTCCCGACAGACTCTCAAGTAGACTCATCTATCTTCCTCCAATGGTGATTAAACCAAGGCAATGGAGACCAAAGCTCGATACCACTTGTAGGACCTTGAGAAGAGGTGTCTAGAGGGGGTGATTAGACACTAAGTACCAAAGTTGCAGTTTTTATCCTTATTAAAGTTTATGGAGTTTAGGCACAAGTTTAACTTTTTTCAATACATAACAAGCAAGCATGCAAAGAGTATGAGCAGCGGAAAGTAAAGCATGCAACTTGCAAGAAAGTAAAGGGAAGGGTTCGAGGATTCAAACGCATTGGAGACATGGATGTTTTTGTCGTTCCGATAGGTGGTGTTATCGCACATCCACGCTGATGGAGACTTCAACCCATGGCAGTAACGTTGCGCGAGTCCACTGGAGGGTGTGCTCCACCCACGAAGGGTCCATGAAGAAAGCAACCTTGTCTATCCCACCATGGTCGCCGCCACGAAGGACTTGCCTCACTAGCGGAGATCTTCACAAGTAGGCGATCTCCTTGCCTTACAAACTCCTTGGTTCAACTCCACAATCTTGCTCTGAGGCTCCCAAGTGACACCTAGCCAATCTAGGAGACACCACACTCAAGAAGTAACAAATGGTGTGTTGATGATGAACTCCTTGCTCTTGTGCTTCAAATGCTAGTCTCCCCAACACTCAACTCTCTCTCATAGGATTTGGATCCGTGGAAAAGGGTTTGAGTGGAAAGCAACTTGGGGAAGGCTAGAGATCAAGATTCATATGGTAGGAATGGAATATCTTGGCCTCAACACATCAAGAGGTAGTTCTCTCGTAAATAGGATGTCGGAAGTGTAGGTTCACCGATGCCTTCTCCATGAATGAAGAGGAGGTGAGGGGGCATATATAGCCTCCACACAAAATCTAACTGCTACATTAATTTGCCAAACTCGGTGGGACCGAATTGAGAAACCTGGCCGGACCGATTCAGCAAATCTAGTGACCAAGTAGGATTTTCGGTCGATCAACTGCATCTCAGAGGACCATATGGTTAGGGTTAGGCATAACGTAATCTCGGTGAGACCGACATACAAACCTCGTGAGACCGATTTTGTAATTAGCTAACCGTAGAGTTGGTCAGCAACCTGTTGATTCGACACTCAAACTCGTGGACCGATTTTGATAATGAGTCAACCAGAAAGTTTGCATTGTAATCTCTAGTACCGATTGCTCAAACTCGTGAGACCGATTTTGATAATGGACATACAAGAGAGATTATAATCCCATCTCGGTGAGACCTGGATCCCTATCGGTGAGACCGATTTTCCTAGGGTTTGTGGCAATGGTTAAGACATCCAAACTCGGTATACCGGATAGGAAGAATCAGTAACAGTTTGACTTTAGGTTTTAGGACATACGGTGGAAGTGGTAAAGTAGTTGAGGTATTTGGAGCATATCACTAAGCACTTGAAGCAAGAGGCTCATTACAACACCTCATCCCTCCTTGATAGTATTGGCTTTTCCTATAGACTCAATGTGATCTTGGATCACTAAATGTAAAATGAAGAGTCTTGAGCTTGAAGCTTGAGCCAATCCTTTGTCCTTAGCATCTTGAAGGAGTTCCTACATCCTTTAGTCCATGCCACTCCATTGTTGAACTTATCTCAAACATACTAGATAAAAGTGTTAGTCCAACAAGAGATATGTTGACATTAATTGCCAAACCACCTAGGGAGCACTTGTGCTTTCAAGAATAGTTCTCACAAGGAACATATACTGTAATGTCTGGGTACCACAACCACTTGACTCAACCTGGGAGTTAATCTTCCCGATGATGTTGTCATTGATGTAGTTCTTCAATCCTTCCACCAAGCTAGAATAGCTTCATGATGAACTATAATATGCAAGGGATGGATAAGACAATTTTAGATCTTCGCAATGCTAAAGGATGTGGAGGTAGAAATCAAGAAGGAGCATCAAGTGTTGATGGTTAAATAGACCACTAGTTTCAAGAAAAAGGGTAAAGGAAGAAGGGAACTTCAAGCGAACTGCGCTGTTGTCGCCATGAAGAAGTCCAAGTCTGCACTCAAGCTCGAGATCGAGTGCTTTACCACAAAGGACTGGTCACCGAAGCGGAACTGCCCCAAGTATTTGGCGGATAAGAAGGATGGCAAAGTTAAAGGTATATTTGATATACATGTTATTGATGTGTACCTTACTAATGCTCGTAGTAGCTCGGGTATTTGATATCGTTCTCGCGTTCATATTTGCAACTCAAACAGGCTACGGATTAAACGAAGATTGGCTAGGACGAGGTGATGATGCGCTGGGAAATGGTTCCAATGTCGATGTGATCGCGGTCGGCACGCTACCGTTAGATATTACACGGACATAAACCGCCGACAGGTCGGGTTAATCTCATCAGTCAAGTATACTGAAGCCCGTGAGGATATTCTAAAAGGGCCCAAGGCCCGTAACCGTTTAGGCTTGTAGCCGTGAACCGCATTAGTATGTAATGTGTTGTAAGTTCGGAATACTAGAGACCTAACCGACACGCCTATGAGCCGGTCTCGGATCTAGAACCGACGGGTGTCGTGTCAAACCGCGGATCTCGGTAGGGGTCCTGAATCAGTGTCTAGGCGGATGGTAACAGGAGACAAGGGACACGATGTTTTACCTGTGTTCGCCCTCTGATGGAGGTAAAACCTCACGCCCTGCTTGATTAATATTGATGATGTGTTACAAGAGTGGATCTACCACGAGATCAAAGAGGCTAAACCCAGAAGCTAGCCTATGGTATGATTGTTGTTCGCCCTATGGACTAAAGCCATCCGGTTTATATAGACACCGAGAGGGCTAGGGTTACAGAGTCGCCATAATGGTAGGAGATCTACATATCAAGATCGCCAAGCTTGCCTTCCACGCAAGGAAAGTCCCATCCGGACACGGGACGAATTCTTCAATCTTGTATCTTCATAGTCTTGGAGTCCGCCGATGATGACAGTTGCTATCCGACACCCCTAGTCCTCGAACTCCTCAAGAGCTCCCTCGATCGCAGCTTCAATGACGAATTTAGTCCATTTATGTTGTCTTCGCATTGCAAGGCGTCTTCCTCCAATAATTTATAGAAGATTGTGAACACCAGATAGTGTCCGCTCGAAAATAAATTCCACATACCACCGTAGAGAGAATAATATTACACAAGATCAATCACGACGATTCGCGTGACGTCGCACCACTACCAAGCCTTTACTCAAATTGTTTTTATTGTTCCACCTCAGCGCTTAGCTAAGCGTTTCTTTGGCACGCCTTGTCGGCAGAGATCGTGTTCCCTTATTCCGGATTCCCATCAATACGGACGGGTAACCCAACCGCGCCATTGATTGACGCTTGGGGATAAGTTAGTTTTACCAGCCTAGGGACACATGTTTTTGTCCATATAAGGATAAAATTCCAACCTTTACTCCGCCTTTCTTCCTCCTTGGCTTATCCATCTCCGTGAACTCGAGCTCCAAAGACCAAGTCCGCACTTCTCCCTCAACCTCTCCAACTATGTCCGGAGCGGAGGGTGGATGGCCTCCTCCGCCACGGAGGGGCAGATCTGCTGGGCGCGACGCGGATATTTGTCCAAGAACATCAGATCGGCCCCGACGAGGGAGAGCTCGCCTCAACCCCAGGCCCCATGAGAGGGTAGTATTTCTTCCCCATTTCCTCCAATGGATCGGGCTTCTCGCTTCATCCTTTGTCTGGGGCTCATGTTCTACTATGGCCTAGATTTCCATGATCCGCCCCAATTTCATCCTCAACATCTCGGCTTATCATCGTGGTGCGAGGCCTTCCTTCAGATCCAGCCCCACTTGCTTAGGCTCAAGACCTTCAGTCAAGTCAAGGTTGTGAAGGGCAGCTGCCGGAGTGCGGAGGCGCCATGGTGGGCAGGATGTCCCACGTTACGTGGCTGGAGGGAACTTTGCGGAAACCATCAAGGTGGCAACCGGGTGGTTCTACATCACCGAGCCGCCATGGACTGATTGGGCAGCGGCCCCGAATTCAGATCCGCATCCCTACACGGCTCACCTCGGAAAGAGAGTGGCCGGATTTGGGGAATTGGGAGCTGACCGACTCCAAGCCCAGATCGTGTCGTGGACAAGAAGCCTGCTTGTCAACGAGTCCGTGTCATGCTCATCCACGGATTCTCCCGTACAATGATGTGGCTTCAACATGTGGGAGTTTGATCCGCAGCACCTGACCTCGAGCGGGCTCTTCGACACTACATAACGAAGATGTTCGAAGGTGCTGTTCTAAGGGCTGAAGCTCCCGTGATCCGCCATCAAGATCGCGGATTCCGCCAGAAGGCCCTTGTAACGCCCGGATTCGGCGCGCCAGTGTGTCCGCCAGCTTATTCGGGTCGCTGCTATGTCATGTGCTTTGCATGTTGCATTTTTCCATGTCATCATTTGCATTTCATATCATGTAATCATGTGCATTTCATTTTGCATACGTGTTCGCCTCTATGCATCCGAGCATTTTCCCTGTCCGCTTTTGCAATCCGCACTCCTATGTCCCCTTGCTTTCTTTTACCTATTTTCGCAGCGGTGTTAAACGGCTCGAATGGACCGAGGTTTGTCAAGGGCCTTAGTATAGCACCGTAGACCGCTCATTGTTTCGGATCATTTGAGGTCGTTTGATACTCAACGTTAACCGTAACCGTAGGCCTTTTTGTGCAGCCCAACACCCTTCCAAAGTGGCCCAAACCCATCTAACTCCTCTCCACGCCTTTGGTCGCTCGATCACGATCGTGGGCGAAAACCGCACCTCATTTGACTCTCCTAGCTCCTCTATCTATAAATAAGCCTCCCTTCCAAATCCCGGTCTTCTTCCGCTCAAACCCTAAAAATCGCTTCCCGCGCCATCGACATGTCCGGCTACGGACATATCCGCTTACTCCGCTGGCCAGCAGCCAATGGCGCGCCGCCACGGCCCCGGCGCCAAGGCCGCTGCCCGCCAGCTCATGCGGGCCCCGGCCTGGCCCGCCCGCCTGCTGACCATGGCGCCGCCTTCACGCCACGCTTCGCTGGGCTCCGCAGCAGCGCCCGCCGCTTCGCCGCCCTGGGCTGGCGGCCCTCCGCTGCCGGAGCTGCCAGCCCGGCTGCTTGCCAGTTCGGTACGCCGCCGCTGTGTTGCTGCCTTCCAGATCCGCCGCCGCTCCGATCCCCGGGCTCCCTTGGCCATTGCCCCCGCCATCATCACGGGAGCGCTGCTTTCTAGCCGATCGGGAGGTGCCTGATCCACTGCCCCCGCCGCCCCTCATGGCTGCCTATCCGACCGCCCAAGCTGCCTCCTCCTCAAGAACCTCGGGCCGAACCCACTAGGTTGACTTTCCCTGCTTTTTTCACTAAGTCCCAAGTTTTGACATTATTTTGCCATATTCATCCTGCCATAACTTCATGATAGCTCCGCTTTATGTGCATAATATGTCAAATTGTTCGCCTCAAGAGTACATCATTTCATATCATTGCACCATTTTCATTTGAGCTTATCTTGATGCCCGAAATGCTGTTGGAAGAGGGTTATGGATGTTAGTTTGCATTCTTATCGTAACATGCACTTTTGTCATTTTTGCCATGATTGATGTGTGCACCCTATGAACTTGAGTCCTACATGTGTTTTGTAATATGCCATGCCATCTTTACAGGGGTGCCATGTATTTTGTGATCTCTGTGGTGACTAGAAAAAGCATGCAAACAGGTATCTTGATGTCATTGATTTCAGCCCTGTTATGCCGATATTTTTATGCCATGTTAACTTGATGCTACCGAGAGATCCATGCATATTTTGAGATACTTCAAGTAAGGATGTTTTGTTAAACATGTCTTGCCTCTATCCATCCATGCCCTTGTTTGTAATTATGGAGTGCCATAGCTTGAGTCAATCGAGCTCTATTTTTGCTATAAAATGTTTCCAAGGTGTTGTTTACATGTTATTCAATTTTGCCAAGGTTGTTGTAATTGATCCGTATGCTGTGATGTTGTTCTTGCCATGTATAGCTTCAATGCCATGTCTTCTTGCTGTTGGTTGCCTTGCCATGCCATGTATTGCTCGTGGTGAGTGGTTCAAGCTCACCTACATGCCTACTTGTCGTTGTTCTCGCCATGTATGAATCTGAATATAACTTGCCATGTTTACATGGGTGCCATCATTTTCTAATCCTTTTGGCTCATGGTCAGTAAAGTATTTTTGTTCTATGCACTAGTAGATTCATGCCATGCCTTTGTTTGCCATGATAAGTTCCTGTAGCATGTTGTTTGATAGCTCTAAACATTGCAACTCGATGTTATTTCCGCCAATGCTCTAAACTCGTTATTATTTGCAATCTTGCCATGTCATTTTGAGCATGTTCTAGTTGTTTCCGGAGATAGCTCTTGTTAATGTTTTATAATGTTTTACCTGTACATCATGCTCATGCCTTTGTTATTACGCTGAGATGTTGTAGCATGTTGTTTTGGTGCTTGCAATATGCCTAGTTGCTTTTGGGATGATTGTTGCCATAACTTGTATAGAGTGTATGTGTTGATCCGTTCTGCTTTTGAGTGTGCTCTATATGAAACTTGCTTGATTTTGCATGTAGTTTCATATTATCATGTTGCATCCATGTTTTGAGGTGTTTGCTTGATGTTTGTATGCATTTTGCATCAATGCCATGTTTAACTTGTTTTGCTCATATCTTCTAGGCCGTAGTTCAATTAAATGAACTTTATATTTAACTTGACTAGAATTTCGTTTAGATCATTGTGGTGCATCTTAACTTTCTGTTTAACAACTTGAACATAATGTTTATTCAGATCTGGACCAATTTCGAAATTTGCATATGAGGACTTACCGGAATTGTTATATGTTGTCCCCGGCCTCATTTAAACTTGCTTTGATGTGTTGCTCTTGTATGCATCATCTCTTTCCATGAGTAGCTTCATGTAGCTTTGTCATGCATTATGTTTGTTGTGCATCTTGTCTTGTTCATGTGTGGTGTGTTTACCATGTTGTGTGCTTCTTCTTGATAGTTCCTGCTCTGCCACACATTGGGCTCCGCACTCCAAGCTCTCGACTTATTAATCAACTTGATCTCTGCCCAGAGTTGCAACTAGTTTCGTGTTTGTAGGATATGTGTTGGGGGCCGTATGAAGGCTGACCCTAGGGTGGGCTATGTTGTGGTAGATACACCGAGGCACGGTGTACCGACGCCTGCTTGGTGTCTCGGGAACCCTGCTCTCATCGCTTGGGGCCGTGAGCGACACCCGCCGGATCTCCTTGCGGATGGAACCTGAATAGGCGATAAACCTGGACTAGAGACTTGTGTGGTTAGTCGTCGTGGCCGACTCCCTCGCCAAGCTTCCGCTTGAAGGTTGCCGAGATACACGAGGTGTACATGGCGGTAAGTGGCGAGAGCGTGTGAAGAAGTACACCCTGCGCAGGGTTAATATGATCTATTCAATAGCCGTGTCCACGAAAAAGGACTTCGGGTTGCCTATATCAGTTCATAGACAAGTGAAAGTGGATACTCTAAAATGCGCAAGATAAGCGTGAGTGCTATGGATGGCGCTCTCGTGAGGGAGACGGAGCGGGTCCATAGTGGTGTATTGATATGGTGAATATGTGGACTCGCAGCGCCACCTCAAAAGAGTTACTTGCAATGTAGTTCAGGTTAGCCACCGAGTCAAAGCTGGCTTGTTGCGATCAAACGTCCACCACCCCTTTGTTGATAATGATGCATATGTAGTTAGTTCGATGTAAGTCTTGCTGAGTACATTTGTACTCACGCTTGCTTATTTTATGTTTTGCGAGAGACGCTCGGCCTCGCTTAGTAGTTCCGCTTGGACTTCGACGCTTAGCTTGTTACCTCAGCTACGATCTTGTGCCCTCGGCAGATCTGGTAGATAGTCGCTTCACCTTTTTCATTTATAGTTGTCTATACTCGACATGTTTAGCTTCCGCTTGTGCTTTGACTTGTATGTTTCGAGTGTTGGGTCATGAGACCCATGTTTGTAATATCTCGCTCCTCGAGCCTAATGAATAAATATTTGAGTCGAGAGTTATGTTGTGATGCCATGTTGTATTTACACATATTGAGCATATTGTGTGTATGTTTGAAATGCTTGGTATGTGGGATCCGACAATCTAGTTGTTTATCCTTGGCAGCCTCTCATATGGGGAAATGTAGTCTAGTGCTTTCGAGCGATAGTAGTCCGCTACAGCCCGGTTCTCCGAGTCCTCGCTAGCCCAAAGACTACCGCTTTGGACACTTGATCGGGCGGCATGTGTTTCACCTCGTTTTATGTCTCGTTCCTTCGGGAAATGTCACGCGTGATATTCGAGTCCCGCTTAGCCTGCTACAGCCCGGGATACCGAGTCCTCATAGCCTGTGGCTACAGCCCAATTCATACGTTGATGACCGACATGCTCGATGTGATTCATGTATGCCTGTCCCCATGGGTTAGCGCCTTTGGGTTCACGACTAGCCATGTCGGCCCGGTTCTTCGTCATATGGATGCTAGCGACACTACCATATACGTGAGCCAAAAGACGCAAACGGTCCCGGCCATGGTAAGGCGACACCGTGGGAATACCGTGCGTGAGGCCGCAAAGTGATATGAGGTGTTACCGCTAGATCGATGTGACTTGGAATCGGGTCCCGACAGATTGGTATCGAGCCCGATCGCTCAGAGGATTACCAAGCCAAACTGGTCGAAGTTGTGTCTAGAAATGCTTTAGTTATGTAAGGGAATTGATTGGGGAAGGGAACGTAAGGCTCTTTTTACTCCTTATACCTCGTGGCCCTCTGATCTGAGTGAACCTCTTCTCTTCTATGGGGATTAAGAACTAGGCTTCTCATCTTTCTATCAGGATGACGTGTTACTAATCCATAGACCTTTAAGATTGTTGGATTTAAGCCCCAGTTCAGTTCCTACTATTTCTGTATGATAACTGTTAATCTCGGAACCTTCATATGATGTTGTTAAGTGGTTATGCCACCATTTTTGCAGGATGTCTCAAATCATTTTGAGCATTTACAGCCATTATGTCAGTCCGAGTCATCCTGTGTCTCTAAATAGTCTCGATGCATTTGCAAATCCTTCCTCTGCTTTCTAATGTTCATTTGGGCCAGATTAATCACACAAATTAGTATGTTGAGGTACTCCGCTGCCTCGACATATATGTTGGAGTTATTATTATGACCCTAGGTGTCTTAGGGAGTCACCTAGTAATCTAGTCATGTTTTGTGTTCCCGGTGTGGTGATACTGGCCATTATTCTCGAAAGCATCCTGTGATGCCACTTAGTAGTAGGTATTCTATTCCTGGGTTCTTGAACCCGAGATTCACCCTACTTACTTCATGTTGATAGTAATTGCTAGCTCCCTTAGGTTATTAGTAACTTTGCGATAGTCCTCGAGGTCCGTGGTATTTCCTTCTTCCAAATACTATGAACTAGTTATGGCAGAAGTTCCTTTGAACCAAAAGATCACAATCAGAGTACTCTTGAGGAGTTCTCCATATATATTTGTGACTCTGCCAGTTCTACCTTCACTGCATGGGTTATCTGGGAGAAATGTTGAGCTTTGCTTGATATACTAATCCATGCCTCCACAACTCGAAAATTTATATGTTCCTTTGAGTTGCTCTCTTTAGTTGTATTCCGACCTTCATCTATCAAGTGATAGTCAGGAGTAGTCGTGCATTCGTCATCAAAGCCTATTATCCTTGTGGTCCGTCAAGCCATTCTATTTCGGAATGACTAGGAGAAACAAACTCCAGTACCTCATCCATTTCTAGGATTGGGTCAAAGTAGTTGTATCCCGTAGATCAAAATGCCAATTCAGCTTTGTTATGTTCTACCTTGGAGTGTTACCCCCTTTATGTCAGAATTGTCATGAGAACTGCACCAACTCTCATGAATTTTTGACGTAGTGATACTTCTTACCATCATCATTCATTCCTCGGTCCTCGTGTTGTTGTAACCGGAATGCCGACAAGTGAATTGTGATGTGTGAAATCAATACTCCTAGCAACTCGTTGCTTGGTAGTAAATGGACAATATTCTCATTCTTAGCGTGTTGGTTGCTAAATCATCATCCTAAGGTTGATCGTGCCACCTAGTCCTTATTTCTGGTGCACTCTTCGATCAATGAGTTAGGATTGTGTCAATCCCTCACTCTTTTGATCATATCGTCTTGCCGTGAAAAGCAAGATTGTTCTCGAGCTTAGTAACATACAGGTGGTTCGTGACTTTCCAAATATCTTCTTGGAAGTGTTACCGGGTTGTTCCCTGACTGTTATGTTGAGCTCGTGATCGAGTTGGTTTCTTGTGAACCACCCTTTCTCCAAGAATCTGTGTTGGATATCCCTGAGCTAGTTGGTTAATCTAGACAACAACTTGGAGAGTTGGAAGATAAAAGCTTGCCTGACTTAGTTCGTTCCAAAGGGATATTCTTGTGTAGTGTGTGTTGAAGAAAGATGATATCTTCATCGAATGGTTCCTGTGATCATTTGTTGAATCTATTGTCTTGTCCAAACCTTGACTCGAGTATGGGCTATCGTCAAGTCAAATCAGAACCAACGATGTTCGTAATGTTTTCTTACTCGTGGTTGATCCCTCGAGCATACACCATTATATCTTTTGGTCTGACCAATACTATCACCGTGTTCACATGATGGCGGAAGTCCAGTGATATGGAAATTTCGATGAGTTGTTGTTGAGCCCATCAGCAGCATTTTGTCTCCCCCATGATTCATGTTGAACATCAACTTAGTGTTGGAAACTTGGTAAGCAATGCCTTCGTGTTTCGTTCATGAATCTTATGCTTGGATGGAAGAAGTGACTTCCTTGAATTCATGTGCTTTAGGTGTAAGTTGCCGCCATGAATTTGAGAAAGGTTTGTTTTGTTTCCTTTGGAATCACCCCAAGTCCGTCATGCATTCGTGCGAGGTATTCTATGGTTTGGTAGATTAATTACCTCCACTCCATATGTGTCCCTCGCACACCAAGCCACCGATTGATTTGTTCAGGAAAAGGAGTTGTTGTGCAAATCCTAGGTCATGCACAAGACTTCGTTATTCTAGATGATGGTTCCCCACCTGAACTCGGTAGTGTTTTATTATAAGACTACTAGGTGGTAATGCTTGTCTAGGACAGCATGTCCACATGTGTGTAGCAGAACCAGCTCATGTTTTGGAGCTTGCTATCGTAGTTCATATCCCGAGAATCTCGCAACGTCATCTCGCCGATTTGTGTTGCAACCTTTCTTTTCAGACATGCTGAGTCTGGAGTATCCTATTACCAATCGGATTTGAATCTCAGGCAGATATGATGGTTGGAACATTCCCAGCATTTGCATTTTGTTTCCAGCTTGCACCCCACTGTGCCAATTTCCATGGGCTTCCTCTCTCAGTAATTGATGTCTAGGATCATCCTCAAAAGTGGACTTACCATGGGTCCCATCCATTTCCGGTGATAAGCAAAAATCATCCATTGTGTTGTCTTCAACAAGGTAGTCCACATCATCCATTCTAGTCTGGGTATGCCATTCCTTGCACTCCACCAAACGATCGTTTGTGATTGCCTAAGGCTGGTATAAAGAGTTTCAATGATCTTTGTATCAAAAGTAATTCTTTTTGCCACTTAAGGGAATAATTCTACGAGTCACCTTTCCTAAGGTCTCCCGTTTTGGTATCATGGCAATCATCTCCTTGTTACTTTGAAACCATGCACCATTTTACTTAAGCGTGGAATGGTTGCCTACCAATTTGAACCTTCGTTATCCATTTCTTTACCATCATTCCTAATGTGTGTTTGATGTCTCAACTCAAGAGTTGTTCTTACGTCTCTCCATGAACTGATCTTGAATTGCTCGATCTTCAAGAAGATTAAATCCTGTAGGGTTTCCCCCTTCTTTCTGTTGTCGTGTCGAGTGAAGATCTCGAAAGCAAAGACGTCAAGACCAAGATGATGGAAGGAATCAACATCTTCGAGAAGGGCAAATGGATCATGAAGATTGTGATAGTTTGTGACTCCCCCTATCCTCTTACCTCACGTCTTGAATCTCGGAGCGAGATTCTTGTTTAGTGGGGGTGAGTTGTCACGTCCCTAGCCTTGCTATGCACTTGGACTAGCTTGTTGCTGCATCATGTTTAAAATTTCATTTAAACCTGAAATGGGGATGTCCAAACCCTAGTACCAAATGGAATTCAAATAGGTTCAACCTAAAAATATTTTCAGTGAATCCAAATGGCTTTCAAAAATGTTCATCATTTTTGGAAAATGCTTGAAACCATAACCAGAGGTGTTGCACATTTTTCCATGACATATTTGGTCACTGGATTAATTCATAAAGTATTTGCATTTGGGCATTTAATGCTAATAAATAATTTAAATGCTTAAATAATCATAAACTAAAATGTTTACTGTTGGATATATTCCAAACAGTAGTCATGATTAGTTTCATGATTTTTGGAAACTCCCTGACATTTTTAATAAAGCCCTGAAGTTACAGAATAATAGAAAACAGAATTAAATAGAAAAAGAGAGAGAGAGAGAAGCCACTTGGGCCAGCTTACCTGGCAGCCCACCTCGCTGGCCCAGCTGGTGGCCCAGCCCACCAGCGCCACCGTCTCCCACCTCTCGCCAGTAGGACGAGAGGCGGTGGTCCGTGCGGCGCCCACGCGCCACGCCCACCTCCACCCCCTCGCCTGCTGTGTCCCCATCGCTGGATCCCTCCCTGTCGCCACGAACCCCCGGTGGCCCTCTCTCCTCTCCTCCCTCCTCTGCTTCTCCTATGCGCAGCCACCGAAGCGCAGCTGCTGGCGCCGACGAGCACCACCGCTGCCACCGCCACCTCTCGCCGCCACAGACCCAAAGATCCGCCCGCCGCTTCTAGCCCTCTCTGCCGAGACGCACGGCACCGGAGGCCCCGAGCAGCCGCCTTCTCTTCATCTTCGAAGTTCGCCACCGACGATCGCCGCCTCAATTCGCCGCCGCAGGAGCTTCCCGAGCCTGCTTCGACGGCCACAGAATCATTGTGAGCTACGCCCTCCTCCCTCTCCCGTTTCTGCTTTGCACGCCGCAGCTGCCGCTTCGCCGATGACCGGAACTCGCCACAGATTTCACCGCCGACGCCCAGGTGACCATTTGGTCCCAAAGCGTGTCCACCGAAGTTTTCCGCCTCAGCACTGAGCCTCGCTAAGCGCCCCTTGCCGCTTGCACCCCGCAGCCTCGATTCGCGACCACCCAAACTCCGCCGCCGCTTTGAGCTCGCCTGCCGACCCACCACCCCCCGTTGTTTGCTCCATTGGATGCGCGTCACTCCCCAGAGCATGTAGGTGCAAGTGGCTCTTGAAACCGGGCCCCGTAGCGAAAGTCCGACGGCCTCCGTCGCGGATTTGGTCGTCGGCGTTTACACGCCGGTGGTGATGATGTGGCACGCTTAATTAGTGCTAATGATCCAACTAATGAACCCACACCCACTGACATATGGGCCCCACTTCCTAATTAACCCTGTTTTAATTTTGTTTAGATCAAACTAAACTCAGAGGGCCCCACAGTCGGTTTGACCCGCCACGCCACCGCTGACTGGCCCCACATGTCGCTGACCCTAGCCATCATCGTGAGATCGACAAGCGGTCGCTACTGGTCGATTTGACTCGACAGCGCCCATTGACTCGATGACGCCACTGTGAGGTCATGTCGACGATTAAAGCCTTTCTGGAATTAAAAATAAATCAGAAAGGTTTAGAAATTCCAGAAAATGCTTTAAACTTCAAAAAATCATAGAAATTCAAGCGTAGCTCAGAATGAAATAAGTTATATATGAAAAATGATCAGAAAAATCCAATCTATCCATATGTACTGTTTTCATGCATGTTAGAACAACTTATGACTACTGTTTAGTATAATTCAATTAAATGGCATTTAAATAACTACATGTGGAGTTTGAATTTGAATCTTTGATTCAAGCCAACTTCATTTAACCTGTTGCTAGTTGCATTAGCCCAAACAACAGCATATTGCCATGTCACATTCATGCATCATATTGTTGCATTGCATTGATTGTGCTCTTTCTTGTTTGCCGGTAATTGTCCCCTCTCGGTAGACGACGTACCGACGATGAGTTCGATGACACCGATGAAGAACTATTTTATCTTCAGAAGTGCCAGGCAAGCAAAACCCCCTTGTTCATTCCGATACAATCCCACTCTCTCGCTCCTGCTCTATTTTATTGCATTAGGACAACAACGACTCATGTGTTACTTGTCATGTAGCTGAACCCCTTTATCCTCTCGTGATGACCTGTCATTCCACAAGAATTAGATGAAACCCACTAGCATGAGTAGGAGTTGTTTGAGCCTGTTGTGCCTACTCATTCATGCTTGTTTGTCATGCCTGCCACGCTTAGAGTTGAGTCAGGTCCGATTCATCGGGAATGAATTGGAATGGTTGTGTGAACATGTCCTCACTGTGTGTGAGCTAAGTGTGTGAACACGATTTGGTAAAGGTAGCGTGAGAGGCCATGTAGGAGTACATGGTGGGTTGTCTCATTGAAACCGCCCTCGTGAACTGAGTTCTGTGTTTGTGATCCATGAAACAGCTTACTATCACACATTGGGCTCCGCACTCCAAGCTTCTCGACTTATTAATCAACTTGATCTCTGCCCAGGAGTTGCAACTAGTTTCGTGTTTGTAGGATATGTGTTGGGGGCCGTATGTAGCGCTGACCCTAGGGTGGGCTATGTTGTGGTAGATACACCGAGGCACGGTACCGGACGCCTGCTTGGTGTCTCGGGAACCTGCTGCTCATCGCTTGGGGCCGTGAGCGACACCCCGCCGGATATCCTTGCGGATGGAACCCGAATAGGCGATAAACCTGGACTAGAGACTTGTGTGGTTAGTCGTCGTGGCCGACTCTCGCCAAAGCTTCCGCTTGAAGGTTGCCGAGATACACGAGGTGTACATGGCGGTAAGTGGCTAGAGCGCAGGTGAAGAAGTACACCCCAGGGTTAATATGATCTATTCGAATAGCCGTGTCCACGAAAAGGACTTCTGGGTTGCCTATATCAGTTCATAGACAAGTGAAAGTGGATACTCTAAATGCGCAAGATAAGCGTGAGTGCTATGGATGGCGTTCTCGAGGGAGACGGAGCGGGTCCATAGTGGTGTATTGATATGGTGAATATGTGGACTCGTAGCGCCACCTCAAAAGAGTTACTTGCAATGTAGTTCAGGTTAGCCACCGAGTCAAAGCTGGCTTGCTGCGTCAAACTCCACCACCCCTTTGTTGATAATGATGCATATGTAGTTAGTTCTGATAAGTCTTGCTGAGTACATTTGTACTCACGCTTGCTTATTTTATGTTTTGCGAGAGACGCTGGCCTCGCTTAGTAGTTCCGCTTGGACTTGACGCTTAGCTTGTTACCTCACTACGATCTTGTGCCCTCGGCAGAATCTGTAGATAGTCGCTTCTCAGCCTTTTTCATTTATAGTTGTCTATACTCGCACATGTTTAGCTTCCTCTTGTGCTTTGACTTGTATGTTCGAAAAGTTGGGTCATGAGACCCATGTTTGTAATATCTCGCCCTCGGAGCCTAATGAATAAATATTTGAGTCGAGAGTTATGTTGTGATGCCATGTTGTATTTACACATATTGAGCATATTGTGTGTATGTTTGAAATGCTTGGTATGTGTGGGATCCGACAATCTAGTTGTTTATCCTTGGCAGCCTCTCATATGGGGAAATGTAGTCTAGTGCTTTCTGAGCGATAGTAGTCCTTTACAGCCCGGTTCACCGGAGTCCTGCTAGCCCAAAGACTACCGCTTTGGACACTTGATCGCGGGCATGTGTTTCACTCGCTCTTATGTCTCGTCTCTTCGGGAAATGTCACGCGGTGATATTCGAGTCCTGCTTAGCCTGCTACAGCCCAGATACCGAGTCCTCATAGCCTGTGGCTACAGCCCAATTCATACGTTGATGACCGACATGCTCGATGTGATTCATGTATGCCTGTCCCCATGGGTTAGCGCCGCTTTGGTTCACGACTAGCCATGTCGGCCCGGTTCTCTGTCATATGGATGCTAGCGACACTACCATATACGTGAGCCAAAAGACGCAAACGGTCCCGGGCCATGGTAAGGCGACACCCGTGGGAATACCGTGCGTGAGGCCGCAAAGTGATATGAGGTGTTACCGGCTAGATCGATGTGACTTGGAATCGGGGTCCTGACAGACTCCCCGAAGTAGACTCATCTATCTTCCTCCAATGGTGATTAAACCAAGGCAATGGAGACCAAAGCTCTGATACCACTTGTAGGACCTTGAGAAGAGGTGTCTAGAGGGGGGTGATTAGACACTAAGTACCAAAGTTGCAGTTTTTATCCTTATTAAAGTTTAAGTGGAGTTTAGGCACAAGTTTAACTTTTTCAATACATAACAAGCAAGCATGCAAAGAGTATATGAGCAGCGGAAAGTAAAGCATGCAACTTGCAAGAAAGTAAAGGGAAGGGTTCGGAGGATTCAAACGCAATTGGAGACATGGATGTTTTTGTCGTGTTCCGATAGGTGGTGTTATCGTACATCCACGTTGATGGAGACTTCAACCCACGAAGGGTAACGGTTGCGCGAGTCCACGGAGGGTGTGCTCCACCCACGAAGGGTCCATGAAGAAAGCAACCTTGTCTATCCCACCATGGTCGTCGCCTACGAAGGACTTGCCTCACTAGCGGTAGATCTTCACGAAGTAGGCGATCTCCTTGCCCTTACAAACTCCTTGGTTCAACTCCACAATCTTGTCGGAGGCTCCCAAGTGACACCTAGCCAATCTAGGAGACACCACTCTCCAAGAAGTAACAAATGGTGTGTTGATGATGAACTCCTTGCTCTTGTGCTTCAAATGCTAGTCTCCCAACACTCAACTCTCTCTCATAGGATTTGGATCTGGTGGAAAAGGGTTTGAGTGGAAAGCAACTTGGGGAAGGCTAGAGATCAAGATTCATATGGTAGGAATGGAATATCTTGGCCTCAACACATCAAGAGGTAGTTCTCTCTCGTAAATAGGATGCTGGAAGTGTAGGTTCAGTCGATGGCTCTCTCCATGAATGAAGAGGAGGTGGAGGGTATATAGCCTCCACACAAAATCTAACTGCTATATACACAATTTGCCAAACTCGTGGGACCGAATTGAGAAACTCGGTCGGACCGATTCAGCAAATCTAGTGACCGTTAGGATTTTCGGTCGGATCAACTGCATCTCGGTAGGACCGATATGGTTAGGGTTAGGGCATAACGTAATCTCGGTGAGACCGACACAAACTCGGTGAGACCGATTTTGGTAATTAGCTAACCGAGAGTTGGTCAGCAAACTCGTTGGACTGACACTCAAACTCGGTGGGACCGATTTTGATAATGAGTCAACCAGAAAGTTTGCATTGTAATCTCGGTAGTATCGATTGCTCAAACTCGTGAGACCGATTTTGATAATGGACATACACGAGAGATTATAATCCCATCTCGGTGAGACTGGATCCCTATCGGTGAGACCGATTTTCCTAGGGTTTGTGGCAATGGTTAAGACATCCAAACTCGGTGGCGCCGGATAGGAAGAATCAGCAATGAGTTTGACTTTAGGTTTTAGGACATACGTGTGGAAGTGGTAAAGTAGTTGAGGTATTTGGAGCATATCACTAAGCACTTGAAGCAAGAGGCTCATTAAGCAACACCTCATCCCTCCTTGATAGTATTGGCTTTTCCTATAGACTCAATGTGATCTTGGATCACTAAAATGTAAAATGAAGAGTCTTGAGCTTGAAGCTTGAGCCAATCCTTTGTCCTTAGCATCTTGAAGGAGTTCCCACATCCTTTAGTCCATGCCACTCCATTGTTGAACTTATCTGAAACATACTAGATAAAAGTGTTAGTCCAACAAGAGATATGTTGACATTAATTGCCAAAACCACCTAGGGAGCACTTGTGCTTTCAAGAATAGTTCTGTCAGTGAACATATACTCAGAATGTCTGGGTACCACAACCACTTGACTCAACTGGGAGTTAATCTTCCTGATGATGTTGTCATTGACAGAGTTCTTCAATCCTTCCACCAAGCTAGAATAGCTTCATGATGAACTATAATATGCAAGGGATGGATAAGACAATTCTCGAGATCTTCGCAATGCTAAAGGATGTGGAGGTAGAAATCAAGAAGGAGCATCAAGTGTTGATGGTTAAATAGACCACTAGTTTCAAGAAAAAGGGTAAAGGGAAGAAGGGGAACTTCAAGCAGAACTGCAAGCAAGTTGCTGCTCAAGTGAAGAAGTCCAAGTCTGTACCTAAGCCTGAGACTGAGTGCTTCTACCACAAAGGGACTGGTCACTGGAAGCGGAACTGCCCCAAGTATTTGGCGGATAAGAAGGATGGCAAAGTTAAAGGTATATTTGATATACATGTTATTGATGTGTACCTTACTAATGCTCGTAGTAGCGCCGGGTATTTGATATCGGTTCATTGTTCATATTTGCAACTCGAAACAGGGGCTACGGATTAAACGAAGATTGGCTAAGGACGAGGTGATGATGCGCGTGGGAAATGGTTCCAATGTCGATGTGATCGCGGTCGGCACGCTACCTGTTGGGGATATTACTACCGGACATAAACCGGCCAGGACAGGTCGGGTTAACTTCATCAGTAGTCAAGTATACTTGAAGCCCGTGAGGATATTCTAAAAGGGCCCAAGGCCCAGAACCGGTTTAAGGCTTGTAGCCGTGAACCGGCATTAGTATGTAACTTGTGTTGTAAGTTCGAAATACTAGAGACCTAACCGACACGCCTATGAGCCGGTCTCGGACTCTCGCAACCGACGGTGTCGGTGTCAAACCGCGGATCTCGGGTAGGGGGTCCCGAATCTGTGTCTAGGCGGATGGTAACAGGAGACAAGGGACACGATGTTTTACCTGTGTTCGGCCTCTTGATGGAGGTAAAACCCTACGCCCTGCTTGATTAATATTGATGATGTGTGTTACAAGAGTGGATCTACCACGAGATCAAAGAGGCTAAACCCAGAAGCTAGCCTATGGTATGATTGTTGTTCGTCCCTATGGACTAAAGCCATCCGGTTTATATAGACACCGAGAGGGCTAGGTTACACAGTAGTCGGCCATAATGGTAGGAGATCTACATATCAAGATCGCCAAGCTTGCCTTCCACGCCAAGGAAAGTCCCATCCGGACACGGACGAATTCTTCAATCTTGTATCTTCATAGTCTTGGAGTCCGCCGATGATGACAGTTCGCTATCCGACACCCCTAGTCCTGAACTCCTCAAGAGCCCTCGAATCAGCTTCAATGACGATTTAGTCCGCACGCATGTTGTCTTCGCATTGCAAGGCGGGTTCTTCCTCCAATAATTTATAGAAGATTGTGAACACCAGATAGTGTCCGCTCGCAGAAATAAATTCCACATACCACCGTAGAGAGAATAATATTACACAAGATCAATCTGCCGACGATTCGTGGCGTGACGCCGCACCACTACCAAGCCTTTACTCAAATTGTTTTTATTGTTCCACCTCAGCCGCTTAGCGGCGGTTTCTTGGCACGCCTTGTCGGCAGAGATCGTGTTCCCTTATTCCGGATTCCCATCAATACGGACGGGTAACCCAACCGCGCCATTGATTGTGACGCTTGGGGATAAGCGAAGTTTTACCAGGCCAAGGGGACACATGTTTTGTCCGCCCATATAAGGATAAAATTCCAACCCTTTACTCATGCGCTTTCTTCCTCCTTGGCTTATCCATCTCCGTGAACTCGAGCTCCAGACCCAAGTCCGCACTTCTCTCCTCAACCTTCTCCAACTATGTCCGGAGCGGGAGGCAGGTGGATGGCCTCCTCCGCCACGGAGGGGCAGATCAGAAGCTGCGCGACGCCGGATATTTGTCCAAGAACATCACAGATCGGCTCCCCGACGAGGGAGAGCTCGTCCCCAACCCCAGGCCCCATGAGAGGGTAGTATTTCTTCCCCATTTCCTCTCATGGACTGGGCTTCCTGCTTCATCCCTTTGTCCGGGGCTCATGTTCTACTATGGCCTAGATTTCCATGATCTCGCCCCAATTTCATCCTCAACATCTCGGCGATCATCGTCGTGCGAGGCCTTCCTCTGCATCCAGCCCCACTTCGCTTAGGCTCAAGACCTTCAGTGTCAAGTCAAGGTTGTGAAGGGCAGCCAAGCGGAGTGCGGAGGCGCCATGGTGGGTGGATGTCCCACGTTACGTGGCCGGAGGGAACTTTCATGGAAACCATCAAGGGGTGGCAATCGGGTGGTTCTACATCACCGAGCCGCGGACTTGATTGGGCAGCGCCCCGAATTCAGATCCGGCATCCCTACACGGCTCACCTCCCGGAAAGAGAGGCCGGATTTGGGGAATTCGGAGGAGCTGACCGGACTCCAAGCTCAGATCCGTGGCTGGTGGACAAGAAGCTCAAGCTTGTCAACGTAGTCCGTGTCATGCTCATCCGCCGGATTCTCCCGTGCAGCGATGTGGCTTCAACATGTGGGAGTTTGATCCGTGCAGCACTGCACCGAGTGGGCTCTTCACACTACATACGAAGATGTCCGAAGGTGCTGTTCAAGGGCGCCGAAGCTCCCGCATCCGCCATCAAGATCGCGGATTCCGCCAGAAGGCCCTTGTAACGCCCGGATTCGGCGCGCCAGTGTGTCCGCCAGCTTATTCGCCGTTGCCATGTCATGTGCTTGCGTGTTGCATTTTTTCCATGTCATCATTTGCATTTCATATCATGTAATCATGTGCATTTCATTTTGCATACGTGTTCGCCTCATGCATCCGAGCATTTTCCCGTTGTCCGCTTTTGCAATCCGCACTCCTATGTCCCCGGCGCCTCTTTTACCTATTTTCGTAAAGCGGGTGTTAAACGGTCTCGAATGGACCGAGGTTTGTCAAGCGGCCTTAGTATAGCACCGTAGACCGCCTGTCAAGTTTCGGATCATTTGGAGGTCGTTTGATACTCCAACGTTAACCGGTAACCGTAAAGGCCTCTTTGTGTGCAGCCCAACACCCTTCCAAAGTGGCCCAAAACCCATCTAACTCCTCTCCACGCCTTCCTCGCTCGATCACGATCGTGGGGCGAAAACCGCACCTCATTTGGACTCTCCTAGCTCCCTCTATCTATAAATAAGCCTCCCTTCCAAATCCCGGTCTTCTTCCGCCAAACCCTAAAAATCGCTCCCGCCATCGACATGTCCGCGTCATGCCGGACATATCCGCATTCGCGCGCCGCCACCGCAGCCAATGGCGCGCCGCCACGTGGCTTCGCGCCGCGCGCCGCTGCCCGCCAGCCCATGCGGCCTCTGGCCTGGCCCGCCTGGCCTGCTGACCACATGGGCCGCCTCGCCCGCCGCTTCGCCCGCCGGCAGCGCCCGCCGCCTTCGCCGCTCCCGCCGGCGCCCTTCCGCCGCTTCGCTGCCGGAGCTGCCGCTGCCGGCGCCGCCAGGGGCCTGGGGTTGGCCATGGGTGCCGCTTCCTTCCAGATCCGCCGCCGCCCTCGATCCGGCCGGCCTCGCCACGGCGCTGCCCCCGCCACCGCTTCACGGAGCGCCATTGCCGTTGCTTTCTAGCCGATCGGGAGGTGCCTCGATCCAGCTGCCCCGCCGCCTCCCTCATGGGCCGGCCTAGCTCCGACCGCCCAAGCCGCCTCCTCCTCCGCAACTCGGGCCGAACCCACTAGGTTGACTTTCCCCGCTTTTTTTCACTAAGTCCCCAAGTTTTGACATTATTTTGCCATATTCATCCTGCCATAACTTCATGATAGCTGCTCCGCTTTGCGTGCATAATATGTCAAATTGTTCGTCTCAAGAGTACATCATTTCATATCATTGCACCATTTTCATTTGAGCTTATCTTGATGCCCGAAATGCTGTTGGAAGAGGGTTATGTGATGTTAGTTTCAGATTCTTATCGTAACATGCACTTTTGTCATTTTTGCCATGATTGATGTGTGCACCCTATGAACTTGAGTCCTACATGTGTTTTGTAATATGCCATGCCATCTTTACAGGGTGTATGCCATGTATTTTGTGATCTCTGTGGTGACTAGAAAAGCATGCAAACTAGGCATCTTGATGCTGCTGATTTCAGCCCTGTTATGCTGATATTTTTATGCCATGTTAACTTGATGCTACCGAGAGATCCATGCATATTTTGAGATACTTCAGTAAGGATGTTTTGTTAAACATGTCTTGCTCTATCCATCCATGCCCTTGTTTGCAATTATGGAGTGCCATAGCTTGAGTCAATCGAGCTCTATTTTTGCTATAAAATGTTTCCTGGCAGGTTGTTTACATGTTATTCAATTTTGCCAAGGTTGTTGTAATTGATCCGTGTATGCTGTGATGTTGTTCTTGCCATGTATAGCTTCAATGCCATGTCTTCTTGCTGTTGGTTGCCTTGCCATGCCATGTATTGCTCTGTGGTGAGTGGTTCAAGCTCACCTACATGCCTACTTGTCGTTGTTCCTGCCATGTATGAATCTGTAATATAACTTGCCATGTTTACATGGGTGCCATCATATTTTCTAATCCTTTTTGGCTCATGGTCAGTAAAGTATTTTTGTTCTATGCAATTAGTAGATTCATGCCATGCCTTTGTTTGCCATGATAAGTTCCTGTAGCATGTTGTTTGATAGCTCTAAACATTGCAACCTGATGTTATTTCTGCCAATGCCTGAAACTGTTATTATTTGCAATCTTGCCATGTCATTTTGAGCATGTTCTAGTTGTTTCTGGAGATAGCTCAGTGTTAATGTTTTATAATGCTTTACCTGTACATCATGCTCATGCCTTTTGTTATTACGTTGAGATGTTGTAGCATGTTGTTTTGGTGCTTGCAATATGCCTAGTTGCTGTTTTGGACAGATTGTTGCCATAACTTGTATAGAGTGTATGTGTTGATCCGCTGTCTGCTTTTGAGTGTGCTCTATATGAAACTTGCTTGATTTTGCATGTAGTTTCATATTATCATGTTGCATCCATGTTTTGAGGTGTTTGCTTGATGTTTGTATGCATTTTGCATCAATGCCATGTTTAACTTGTTTTGCTCATATCTTCTAGGCCGTAGTCTCGAATTAAATGAACTTTATATTTAACTTGACTAGAATTTCGTTTAGATCATTGTGGTGCATCTTAACTTTCTGTTTAACAACTTGAACATAATGTTTATTCAGATCTGGACCAATTTCGAAATTTGCATATGAGGACTTACCGGAATTGTTATATGTTGTCCCTACCTCATTTAAACTTGCTTTGATGTGTTGCTCTTGTATGCATCATCTCTTTCCATGAGTAGCTTCATGTAGCTTTGTCATGCATTATGTTTGTTGTGCATCTTGTCTTGTTCATGTGTGGTGTGTTTACCATGTTGTGTGCTTCTTCTTGATAGTTCCTGCTTTGCTATGCTCGTGAGGATTCGCTCGCTCACGCTTGGTTCGCTCTTCATGGCTTCATCTTCTTCATGGACTCGTTCTTCTTCCTTGCGGATTTCAGGCAAGATGACCGCTACCTCGGATCTCACTACTATCATTGCTATGCTAGTTGCTTCACTCTTCGCTATGCTGCCTTACCTACCACTTCTGTGCTCAAGCCATCCCAAATTGCCATGTCAGCCTCTAACCTTTTGCACCTTCCTAGCAAACCGTTGTTTGGCTATGTTACCGCTTTGCTCAGCCCTCTTATAGCGTTGTTAGTTGCAGGTGAAGATGAAGTTCGCCCTTGTTGGAACATGGAGATGTTGTTCCTTGTTGGAACATGTTTACTTGTTGGGATATCACAATATATGTTATTTAATTAATGCATCTATATACTTGGTAAAGGGTGGAAGGCTCTGCCTTATGCCTGGTGTTTTGTTCCACTCTTGCCGCCTAGTTTCCGCCATATCGGTGTTATGTTCCCGGATTTTGCGCCCCTAACGCGTCGGGTGATTTATGGACCCCTTGATAGCTTTGAATAAGACTCCGCCTGCCGACCACGGGCGCCGCCTTCACGCGCCGCCTCGCCCGCTCCACGCAGCGCCCGCCGCTTCGCCGCTGCCCTGCCGGGCGTCCGCCGCCGCTTCGCTGCCGGAGCTGCGCTGCTTCCGGTTCAGGCCGCCTGGGCCCGGCTGGCCATGCTGCAGTGCTGCTGCCTCCTCCAGATCCGGCCGCTGGCTGCGATCCGGCCGGCCTCGCTGGCCAAGCTGCCCCCGCCACCGCACCGGCCGAGCGCCGCTGCTGCTTTTAGCCGATCGGGAGGTGCCCCGATCCAGCTGCCCCGCCGCCCCTCATGGGCTGCCTAGCTCCGACCGCCCAAGCCGGGCCTCCTCCTGCAACTCGGGCCGAACCCACTAGGTTGACTTTCCCCGCTTTTTTCACTAAGTCCCTCAAGTTTTGACATTATTTTGCCATATTCATCCTGCCATAACTTCATGATAGCTGCCCGCTTTATGCGCATAATATGTCAAATTGTTCGCCTCAAGAGTACATCATTTCATATCATTGCACCATTTTCATTTGAGCTTATCTTGATGCCCGAAATGCTGTTGGAAGAGGGTTATGTGATGTTAGTTTCAGATTCTTATCAGAACATGCACTTTTGTCATTTTTGCCATGATTGATGTGTGCACCCTATGAACTTGAGTCCTACATGTGTTTTGTAATATGCCATGCCATCTTTACAGGGGTGTATGCCATGTATTTTGTGATCTCTGTGGTGACTAGAAAAAGCATGCAAACTAGGCATCTTGATGCTGCTGATTTCAGCCCTGTTATGCTGATATTTTTATGCCATGTTAACTTGATGCTACCGAGAGATCCATGCATATTTTGAGATACTTCAGTAAGGATGTTTTGTTAAACATGTCTTGCTCTATCCATCCATGCCCTTGTTTGCAATTATGGAGTGCCATAGCTTGAGTCAATCGAGCTCTATTTTTGCTATAAAATGTTTCCTGGCAGGTTGTTTACATGTTATTCAATTTTGCCAAGGTTGTTGTAATTGATCCGTATGTCTGTGATGTTGTTCTTGCCATGTATAGCTTCAATGCCATGTCTTCTTGCTGTTGGTTGCCTTGCCATGCCATGTATTGCTCTGTGGTGAGTGGTTCAAGCTCACCTACATGCCTACTTGTCGTTGTTCCTGCCATGTATGAATCTGTAATATAACTTGCCATGTTTACATGGGTGCCATCATATTTTCTAATCCTTTTGGCTCATGGTCAGTAAAGTATTTTTGTTCTATGCAATTAGTAGATTCATGCCATGCCTTTGTTTGCCATGATAAGTTCCTGTAGCATGTTGTTTGATAGCTCTAAACATTGCAACCTGATGTTATTTCCGCCAATGCTCTAAACTGTTATTATTTGCAATCTTGCCATGTCATTTTGAGCATGTTCTAGTTGTTTCTCGGAGATAGCTCAGTGTTAATGTTTTATAATGCTTTACCTGTACATCATGCTCATGCCTTTTGTTATTACGTTGAGATGTTGTAGCATGTTGTTTTGGTGCTTGCAATATGCCTAGTTGCTGTTTTGGACAGATTGTTGCCATAACTTGTATAGAGTGTATGTGTTGATCCGCTGTTCGCTTTTGAGTGTGCTCTATATGAAACTTGCTTGATTTTGCATGTAGTTTCATATTATCATGTTGCATCCATGTTTTGAGGTGTTTGCTTGATGTTTGTATGCATTTTGCATCAATGCCATGTTTAACTTGTTTTGCTCATATCTTCTAGGCCGAGTCTCAATTAAATGAACTTTATATTTAACTTGACTAGAATTTCTGCTAGATCATTGTGGTGCATCTTAACTTTCTGTTTAACAACTTGAACATAATGTTTATTCAGATCTGGACCAATTTCGAAATTTGCATATGAGGACTTACCGAATTGTTATATGTTGTCCCCGGCCTCATTTAAACTTGCTTTGATGTGTTGCTCTTGTATGCATCATCTCTTTCCATGAGTAGCTTCATGTAGCTTTGTCATGCATTATGTTTGTTGTGCATCTTGTCTTGTTCATGTGTGGTGTGTTTACCATGTTGTGTGCTTCTTCTTGATAGTTCCTGCTTGCTATGCTCGTGAGGATTCGCTCGCTCACGCTTGGTTCGCCTTCATGGCTTCATCTTCTTCATGGACTCGTTCTTCTTCCTTGCGGGATTTCAGGCAAGATGACCGCTACCCTGGATCTCACTACTATCATTGCTATGCTAGTTGCTTCACTCTTTCGCTATGCTGCCTTACCTACCACTTGCTGCTCAAGCCATCCCAAATTGCCATGTCAGCCTCTAACCTTTTGCACCCTTCCTAGCAAACCGTTGTTTGGCTATGTTACCGCTTTGCTCAGCCCCTCTTATAGCGTTGTTAGTTGCAGGTGAAGATGAAGTTCGTTCCTTGTTGAACATGGAGATGTTGTTCCTTGTTGGAACATGTTTACTTGTTGGGATATCACAATATATGTTATTTAATTAATGCATCTATATACTTGGTAAAGGGTGGAAGGCTCGCCTTATGCCTGGTGTTTTGTTCCACTCTTGCCGCCTAGTTTCCGCTATATCGGTGTTATGTTCCCGGATTTTATGCCCCTAACGCGGTCGGGTGATTTATGGACCCTTGACAGTTCGCTTGAATAAGACTCTCCAAAGAAGGCCCAACATTGGTTTTACCATTTGCCTCACCTATGCCCTTTTTCCCTTGGGTTTCGGAGCCGAGGGTCATCTTTATTTTAGCCCCCCGGCCGCTTCTCCTTCGAGTGTTGGTCCGAACCGAGCAGATCATGGGCCACCCGGGCAACTCGAGGATTGGTTTTACTCAGAGGCTGACTTATCCGGTGTGCCCCGAGAACGAGGTACGCAGACTCCTATCGGGATTTGTCGGCACATCCGGCGGCTTTGCTGGTCTTGTTTTATTGTTGTCGAATGTCTTGTAGCCGGATTCCGAGACTGATCGGGTCTTCCCGGGAGAAGGAATATCCTTCGTTGATCGCGAGAGCTTATCATGGGCTGTTGGGACACCCCCGCAGGTATAAACTTTTGAGAGCCGTGCTCGCGTTATGTGGCAGATGGGAATTTGTTAATGTCCGGTTGTAGAAAACCCGGTTGATCTTAATTAAAATACACCAACCGCAAAGCGAACTGCGGAGTGTCTCTTTTCGGGTTGATCGAGAGGAGAACACGGTTTCGGGTTATGTCTCGACGAAGTAGGAGTTCGTGATCACTTCTTGATCATTACTAGTTGACGACTCGCTCTTTGTTTCTCTTCTCGCCTCATTTATGTATGTTAGCCACCATATATGCTTAGTCGCTGCTGCAACCTCACCACTTTACCCTTCCTTTCCCTTTAAGCTTTGCTAGTCTTGATACCCATGGTAATGGGATTGCTGAGTCCTTGTGGCTCACAGACACTACACCACCAGCTTGCAGGTACAGGTTTGCGATGATCATGACGCGAGAGCGATGTTTGCTTGTGTTGGAGTTCTTCTTCTGCTTCTTCTTCGATCAGGGGATAGGTTCTAGGTCGGCAGCCTGGGCTAGCAGGGTGGATGTCGTTTGAGCTTCTGTTTATGTTTCATCCGTAGTCGGATGTTGATCTTGTATATGATGTTGATGTATTCTTGTGGCATTTGTGCCTTATGTGTGTATCCCCATCTATTATGTAATGTTGATGTAATGATATCCACCTTGCAAAAGAGTTTCAATATGCGGGTCTATCCTTGGTGGGACCGTCGAGTTCCTTTTGGATAGGGTCGCATATTGGGCGTGACAGTCCTGCTGACGAGGTAAGTGATTTCACCACTTGTTTTCCATAGTTTGGCTCTATGCGGGATCTAAACTCCCTTTACCTTTGACAGAATGGTCATGGCACGAAGGATTATCTGTCCGCCCCATTGCCGAGGGACTCCAGCGGACGCCCGCCTAATCGGGTTAGTTAGTCTGCACCCCACGTGGTGCCGAGAAAAGGCCAAGAAGACGGCCACGGGACCTCGGAAGAGTTCCTGCTGTGTGCTATCGGATGATGAATGAGGCCACTCCTCCCACCAAGGCGAGGAGGAGAAGAAGAAAGTCTCTCTCCGGGGAGGAAAGAAAGGAAGGCCTCCCCAACAAGGGGGGCCAAGGGTCCAAGAAGGGAAAACTCTTCCCCGGACTGCTCCGCCAACGCCAAAGGATTTACGATTTAGGATCGGCCTCCAAGGGCCAAGCCTCAAGTAGATCGTAAGTATCCGTGAAGGAAATATGCCCTAGAGGCAATAATAAAGTTATTATTTATTTCTTATTTCATGATAAATGTTTATTATTCATGCTAGAATTGTATTAACCGGAAATATGATACATGTGTGAATACATAGACAAACATATAGTCACTAGTATGCCTCTACTTGACTAGCTCATTAATCAAAGATGGTTATGTTTCCTAACCATAGACATGTGTTGTTATTTGATTAATGGGATCACATCATTAGGAGAATGATGTGATTGACATGACCCATTCCGTTAGCCTAGCACTTGATCGCTTAGTATATTGCTATTGCTTTCTTCATGACTTATACATGTTCCTGTAACTATGAGATTATACAACTCCTGCTTATCGGAGGAACACTTTGGTGCTACCAAACATCACAACGAATCGGGTGATTATAAAGGAGTACTACAGGTGTCTACAAAGGTACATGTTGGGTTGGCGATTTCGAGATTAGGTTTTGTCATCCGATTGCTCTGGAGAGGTATCTCTGGCCCTCTCGGTAATGCACATCACTATAAGCCTTGCAAGCAATGTAGTTAATGAGTTAGTTACGGAATGATGCATTACGAACGAGTAAAGAGACTTGCCAAGAACTAGATTGAACTAGGTATTGGATACCGACGATCAAATCTCGCAAGTAACATACCGATGACAAAGGGAACAACGATGTTGTTATGCGGTTCGACCGATAAAGATCTTCGAGAATATGTAGAAGCCAATATGAGCATCCAGGTTCCGCTTATTGGTTATTGACCAAGAATAGTTCTAGGTCATGTCTACATAGTTCTCGAACCCGTAGGATCCGCACGCTTAAGGTTTCGGCGATGCTTATATTATGAGTTTATGAGTTTTGATGTACCAAGGAGTTCGGAGTCCCGGATGAGATCGGGACATGACGAGGAGTCTCGAAATGGTCGAGACGAAAGATCGATATATTGACGACTATATTCGAGTTCGGAAAGGTTCCAATGATTCGGTATTTTTCGAGTACCGAGAGTTACGGAATTCGCCAGGAGAAGTATTGGGCCTTATTGGCCCTCAAGGGAAAGAGAGAGGGGCTGCCTAGGGCAGGCCGCTGCTTCCCCATGGCCTAGTCCTAATTGACTAGGGAGGCCGCACCCTCCTTCCTTCCCTCTCTCTTCCCCCCTTCCTTGTCTCCTACTCCTAATACATGGAAGGACTCCTAGTTGATTAGGAAGGGGGAATCTCACTCCCTGGGAGTAGGACTCCCATGGCGCGCCCTCCTAGGGCCGGCCTCCTCCTCCCTCCCTCCTTATATACGGGGCAGGGGCACCCCATGGAGACACAAGTTGATCTACGGATCGCTCTTAGCTGCAGGCGGTGCCCCTCCACCATATTCCACTTCGGTCATATCGTCATGAGCTTAGGCGAAGCCCCGCGCCGGGAGCATCATCATCGCTATCACGCCGTCAGGCCGACAGTAACTCATCCGCGACGCTTTGCTGGATCGGAGCCCGGGATCGCCATCGAGCTGAACGTGCTGAACTCGGAGGTGCCGTATGCTCGTACTTGGATCGGTCGGATCGTGAAGACGACGACTACATCAACCGCTTGTTATAACGCTCGCCACGGTTCACGAGGGTACGTGGACATACACTCTCCCTCTCGCTATGCCATCACCATGATCTTATGCGTGTGTAGGAAATTTTTGAAATTACTACGCTCCCTACATCCGGACTTTAATAACTTCAAGGTTTCTTCTTTCGCCACATAATGTCTTTCTAATGCCGATACAACCCTGTAGTCCGCCTAAGGATGATCTTCCTGCTTGCCGAGCGGGTCCTTGGGTGCGTCGGATATGGATTCCCTTCCGACTGCCTCCACCCCCCGTGCCACGGACGACGCCGAGGTGGGATCCCAAGAAAGGACCCACCAGGAGGAGGAGGCCCCGGAGGTGCACAGGACAACCTCCCGGACTTTGCACCGGACTCAGCCCCGGAGGCCACAGTGGCTCCGAGTCCGCGGCGCACCCTTCAGAAGAAGGGCAAGATCGCTGACGCCGGGCTGCCTCCGCCCAACCGGAGGTGCCGGATATTTGCTGGAGGCGCCAACGGCGCCCATCGAAGAGGAACACCGCACCGCATGAGTGCGGTGATTCAGAGGTTCAGCTCGCCAAGAGCGGGCTGACCGGCCTGCAGCAGCCTTCTAATGTGCTTTGAGGTAAGAATTTCAATATATGTAAAATGGTACCGTGATAGACAGAGCCTCGATGCTCGGGTTCGTGTTCGGAAAGAAAAGCCGGACTGAGGATCTTTAGAAAGATAAACGAGGAGTCATAAAAATATGTCAATATGGGATTGCAGGTTGTGTCGACTCACTCACAGACCGATCATGGAGGTCAATACTTTGAAGGAAAACCCGAGCTGTCCAAGAACGAAGCTCGCCATGCCAAGAAGCAGCTCGAGGAAAAGAAGGTGAGTAATACCTTATGAAAATTGTACTCATGTAAAAGGATTTGCTTGCGAGAAAATGACAAGGATAACGTAGGTATTGTAGGGCCACTAACGAGGTGGCGACTCAAGGAGGCGGTGGTCATGCGCCGAACGCAACGCGCCGCGTGAGCGCACCGAGCGAGAGAAGCAGGAGGCGCGGGTGGCGGAGGTACAGCAAGAGCTCCAGGATCTCGTGAAAAACATGAGAGCTTGAGCGTGACTCAAGACTCGAGAGTCTCGAGCTTGCAACTACTCTTGAGAGTGCCAAAGCCGCTAAGGTCAAGCTTACAAGGCCCTCCAGAGGTTGAGGCGGTGAAGAAAATAGCAGCGGTAAGGCATTTTTCATTCAAAGTAAGCATGTGAGTGTTAATTACCTGTTGCTTACCCAATTGGAGCTCTCGAGGAGCTGCTCGCAGATCTTCCTCGCAGCGCGGTCCGATGCTGCCAGATTCTACCGGGCCGAGGAGGGAGCTCGACGGAGAAGGTCTTCGGTCTCAAGATGCCGAGGCCGGACATCCGGCAGTTTTTAGCGACCAGTGAAGCAGCTGGTCGAGCTCCACAAGGCGGCCGAACAGCCATGAAGGGCCTCATAGTTCGGCCGTGGCCTAAGGAGGCCATGCCTGGAGCTACTTCGGCCCTGGCGGCGGCCGATGGATGCGTGTCTGGGTTGAAGTTATCAAGCATTCTCGCTTGTATTGAGGGTGCCTGCCGGGCCCTTGCCCGCAAAGGTGCACTGGGCAAGATGGATGCCTGTGGCTCGTGACGGACCCGCCACCAGAGGGCAAGGAGCATCGCACGCCCGAGATGTATTATAAGAGTGTGTCAAGGGCGCCAGACTATTGCGGGTGAGTGCTCCAAAGATGCAATATTTGAGTAGACTCAGATTTTGTTATCATGTGCGCTGAAAACTTAGTTCATATGCGCTTAAGGAACGCTTGTTAATTTAAAATATTACCTTCTCGGCGGTTGTTTATCAAATCAGAGATGGCAAGTCGTCGGCTTCAAATTTCATGCCACGAAAAGTCGGGTGTTCGATAAACTTGAGCGCTTGTTCCCATTTTTGGGTCCATCTAGGAGGCGCCAACACAGCGTAACAAGGCAACCGGACTTATAATGCTTGAACACTCTCACTTAGCCATAGAATTTATAATTTTAAATTTCGGCGAAGCCCCTAGTCTTCGAAGGTCAATTTGGGGCGCTTATTCACGCCTTTGGCCGGACAAGATCCGCCTCGCCTAAGCGCATAAGTCTTTAGGACTCGCAAAACCTCTCAACAGCGATCGCTCTCGCCATCATGACGGCCAGTTTTAGCTTTCCATCGAGGCGTTAACTCAGCTCAACTCGGGCGGAATCGCAGTGGTTCTTCCAAGGCTACCTTAGCCGATATAACGGAACGTAAGGTACCAAAACATGGGAGCCGGCAAACCCAACTATTGACCCAAGACATGATTCGAGCCGATGCATATAGTGCTATAAGTTCGGGTGCCGACTTGTGAAAGTGTTCGACTTATCATACCATAATGCGGAAACATAAGCCCTCGTGTATATTAGCTGCACTAAAGTGTAATGGATGCAACATGCCGTGAATGAACATATGTATGAAAAAGAAATGCAATTATAAGCAAAAGGTGCTGCATTGTTTTATTCAATAAGTGCTGCTACAAATGCGAACGATACAAATAGTGCGATAAGCAAGGTATGGGATCTGTTAAACGTGTCCTCTCCGTGGGTAGGCTGCAGATTGGTGTATAAAAATGCTCGTAATGGAGACCACCAGATATTCGTTGTAGCCTTTATCCTTCCCTCGCTGTTGCATCGTGAGTTCGCAGGTTCTGCCGCGACAGGCCTCTCGACAAACGGAGTCCTGTGGGTAAAAAGTAAAAGGTAAAAAGAAAAGAAAAAGGAACGACACACTTGAGAGCCCTCGTGTGGTTGAGCCGCAGTCTGGGTTTATCGTGGTCGTGCCCCCTCCCCATGCCCATGGTATCTTCAGAGCGTAATGGTGTACGCCAAGGACTTGCTTTGACGCTTCGCAGGGTTGGGTTAGCCGCATCGCCACGCATGCTCGAACGTGCTGTGGTCTTGTTGTGTTACTCCGGCGCTTAGTTGTGTCCGCCGCTTAACGGCCGGACTCGAGAATTGCCTTAAGAGGCTGCATTGCACTTCGCCAGAGACGCCAGATGTTCCTTCGCGCGAAGAGAACGCTCAGGTTTCCGCTGACCGTGATGACTTCGAGGGCCTGGCATCTTGAGCTTGAGGTATGCGAAAGCGGCACCGCTGCTGAACTTTGCAAACGCGTACGTCCGAGCAAGGCATGATAGTCGCTATGGTACGGGACTATGTCAAGATTAACTCTCGCTTGGAAGTTATCCGGGATCCAAGACCACTTCCAGGTAATTGAGCCTGTATAATTGGCTTTACACTGGTATGACGCTTTAAAGGTCGCTTTGGTAGGTTTAATCCTTGAGGGGTCTATGCCAATTTTATGCGACCGTATCCCGGTAAAGCAGGTTCAGTTGCTACCGCCGCCCATCGTGACTCGTTAGGTGAAATCCATCGATGATTGGGTCTAAGACCATCGCGCGAATCCGCCGTGGCGGATGCCGGTGGGGTGGTCCTTCACCAAAAGTGATCGGGTAGGAGGACCATGGATTGAACTTCGGGCAACTGCTCCATCGCGAGACATCCTCGAGGGCACGCTCGCCCCCTTTTGGGTATGTGCGCTATGATATCATGTTCACCGTCCGCACTGTGGGGGAAACCCTTCGTCTCTATTGTTCGGGCGGTTGGGCTCGCCCCTCGCCATCGCTATGTAGCCCCTTGTCATTGTTTTCGCAATTAACTTGCCTGCTCGTTGAATACCCAACAGTCCCTCGCTGGTGGTTAGCTGGTTTTTCGGGTGCCGTATCCGCACGAAGCGGTCGAGTATTCGGTCCAAATTGGACGGACCCGAGTAGTTCTTTTGAATGGCTTTTTCCGCTGACCGGTTTAGAGCTCTGAATCCGCATTGATTGTCGATCCTCAATATTGTCGCCAAGCACGCGCGCTTGTTTTGTTACGACGCTGCCGCCATTTCGGGTCCTTGAGGTCCGGACCGCCAGAATTTTTGCCGAGGTTGTTGCTGCGTATAGCTAGCTGTCCTCTCCCGCAGGCTGGTCATGAGTGATGTGAGGGCTGCCATGGATTTCGGCTTTTCCTGTCCTAGGTGCCGGGCAAGCCACTGTCATGGATGTTATGCTTGAAGGTCATGAGGGCCTCCGATCCGGACAATGACGATTTGGTTTTTCTTGGTTAAGAACCGTGTCCATAATTGTCCGCCGATTCATCCGGCTGCTGAATTATGTGGCTTAGGTCATCAGCGCCGGTGGTTGCACATAAGTGCCCCGGAAGTTATCGAGGAATGCGGCTTCCAGTCCTCCCAGCTCCCAATTGACTCTCGCCGGCAAGCTGTTGAGCCAATGCCGGCTGGTCCTTAAGCTTGAGGGGAGGTATTTGATGGCGTGAAGATCGCCACCGCGGGCCATGTGGATGTGAAGGAGATAGTCTTCATCCAAACCGCTGGGTCTGTTGTGCCATCATAGGATTCAATATTGACGGGTTTAAACCCTTCGGGATTTGATGATCCATTACTTCGCCCTGTGAAGCATAGTGGGTGTGCGCGCCTCAGATCGGGCGATATCACGACGGAGCTCAAAAGAGCTTTGTCTGCTTTTGTTCGCCCGCCGACTTATCCGGTCCGCGACGGTTGTCGCCACGCATCGCATGCGCCCACGCGATCCATAGATCGATCTTGATTGTCTTGCCTTGTCCTCCAATATATCTCGCAGGTCCGGAGCGCTCCTCGTGGGCCGCAGGTGCTTTTTGAGCGATGCCGGGTACGGTTCTAGTGAAGGGCCTAGAGGCCTTCGTCCGCGACCACGGGTGGTCGGTCAGCCGTATTGTCTCCTCGGTGATGCGGGTTCGTAAGCCTCCTCCTCTAATCGGGGAGCAGCTTGTGCTTAGGGTAGCTTTTGAGGGGCGCTCGAGCTCATGCTCTTCGCCGCGAGGACTTTAGTCCATCCGTCGGCTAGCAGATCCCGATCAGCTCTAAGCTGTTGCTGCTTTTTTCTTGAGGCTGTTCGCCGTGGCTATAAGCCCGCGCTAAAACTCTCTTGTTCGACGGGATCCTCAGCACGACGAATTCATTGTCGCCGAGGCTTGCTTCGCCTTCGAGGGAGGCATATAATCCTCACCTCTTCTTCTCGCCGCCTCTCGTGAGGGTCTGGCGCCTCCATCCTCCTCGCTACCGGATCTTGCCGAGTGGATTATCTTCGCACCGTCCAAAGGTATTAAATCTCCGTGTCGGAATCTTCATTCTTGCTGTGGCGGATTTAGAGCGGCGCCACGACGCCGGGCGCTTGGGCTGTTTCTTGAGGGGTCATCCTCCTCTCTCCTTCGCCATTCCCATCCTTTGGGATATCCACCATGTATATGTCATATGATGAGGTGGCTTTCCAGCGTCTTCGTAGGCGCTGGTTCTTGTTCGCCTCCGCATCGCCGCCCATACCGCCGATGTCTTCGGAGTCGTAGTCTAGCATGTCGGTTAGATCGCCGACAAATGGGCTACAAAGTGGGCGGTGGGTGGGCTTGAATTTCTTCATCGTCCGCATCTCAACCGCCCCGACCGCAGTCCGCCAGGCTCTCGATAAAGAGAGAGACTTTAGTGAATTCAGGATGTCGCCAAAGGGCGAAGTGCCGAAAGATGTCCGCGCCGTGAACTCCATAACGGGCGCCCAATCGGATTCGATTGGGCAAGGGCGCGGAGGGTTCGAGTCCGAGAGGAGTCCGACACCGAGTCGAGGTCTTCGCAGCGACAGGATGGAGTTCGCTCGACGCCAGAGAGATTAGAGCCCCGAGGCGTGTCCAACCACTGCCTCGATTGGGGAATCCGCCTCGATTAAGGGTCGGAGCGGATTCTCGTGCGGCCTCCGTGGCACTGCTCGCAGAGCCAGATCATGCCCATCGAAACAAGGCGGCCGCTGCTTGGCGGCTCGAATCCGTCAAGATCAAGTCCCCGCGGATATCGGCCGATAGCTTAAATCTTCCGAATCCGACTCGACGGCCAGGGGCGAAGCTGATCCGCTTCCAGATGGCTGCTTAATTGGCCCGCAGCAAAGCCGCCAACACGAAGATCTGTCCGGGAGAAAAGTCTCACCCGACCGCTGCTGTTGATGATCAAAGGAGCCATCGAGCCTATTGGTGACGCATACGAGGAACTCTCAATGAAAGCACCAATGTCGGTGTCAAACCGCGGATCTCGGTAGGGGGTCCCGAATCAGGCCTAGGCGGATGGTAACAGGAGACAAGGGACACGATGTTTTACCTGTGTTCGGCCCTCTTAATGGAGGTAAAACCCTACGCCCCGCTTGATTAATATTGATGATGTGTGTTACAAGAGTGGATCTACCACGAGATCAAAGAGGCTAAACCCTAGAAGCTAGCCTATGGTATGATTGTTGTTCGTCCTATGGACTAAAGCCATCCGTTATATAGACACCGGAGAGGGCTAGGGTTACACGTAGTCGGTTACAATGGTAGGAGCGAGATCTACATATCCAGATCGCCAAGCTTGCCTTCCACACCAAGGAAAGTCCCATCCGGACACGGGACGAAGTCTTCAATCTTGTATCTTCATAGTCTTGGAGTCCGCCGATGATGATAGTTCGCTATCCAACACCCCTAGTCCGAACTCCTCAACGGGCGGCCATCCATGTATATAAGGCGACCCCAAGCGGTTCAAGGACAACGGACGACAACTTGAGACTTAGGGCTGCTTGTTTGCTCCCTAGTCATCGAAACCCCCATCTATTCCATCACAACTAAACGTAGGCTTTACCTTCATCGGCGTCAACTAGTATAAACTCTCTTGCGCCCTTGTGTCCGCTTTAACCCCTTCAAGCTAACCGTAGCGATGGCTCCACCACTAAGTCCTTTCATGAGGACATTCGCTGTGACAAAACCACGATAGTTGGCGCCACCGGGGCTACCGCATCGATGGTTTCGTGTTCTTGGAGGGCAACTTCGGCGACCTGCTGCTACGCTGGGCCGGATGACCAAGAGTCGCCGCGCAAGCTCTACATCGACGATTCAGGCCGGGCCCCGAGGTCGCTCGATTGAGTACGGGTACCGGGTCCCTTTGGTGGCATACACGCCTTCATTGGCAAGATCGGTGAACCGGCCCCGAGTCGACATCCGCACCGACCTCGCCGAAACGGCTCAACGCGGCGTAGATCTGCCCAGTTAAACCGCCGTGAAGTGTGCCTTCGTGGAGTCATCCACGAGGAGAATATGAAGATGGATCGCATCCGTAGCGAGACCGCTGCTTATTCCGGCGACGAAGTTCTCAACCGAGAAACCGAATCATTGTATCAACTGCAAGATGGTCGATTAGGGCTGCCCGATGGTGACAGATTCCGACCCTCTGATCTGCCCAACCGGGTTGGAATATTCATGGCCGGTACGCAGGCGGCGATCCACTCTTCGACTGTAGAAGCAATGTTCTCCGGATCAGTAGCGGTGGCAGCGGCCGGGGCAGGAGGCTCTATGCACCCGCCGGCTCAAGTTTTATCTGATCTGTTTGATGCGTTGGTTGTGCTTATGGCAGAGGCTAACCCGGCGGATCAGGATGCCCACAACGTGGAGATTGCAAAAGTGAGGGAACAGATCACTCAGGCCAAGGCCGACTCTAGCGGCCGAGAACAACCGGATGGCCGCAGAGCGGCCGCTGGATGCGCAGGCTATAGGCTTATGTCGACCGTAACGCCGCATGAAGTCTTGAAAAGGAAGCATCGATCTCGGGCCGCCGATGGTTTTCGGCGCCGTAAACCTCTTTAATACCCCAGAGCAGGGACTAGTAACCCGTCAGGCTAAACCGGGCGAGGCACCGGGCCGGTGTGCCGGTTCAGCTCGCCGATGGAGCCGCCGACGTATAACATCGCACTCAGCCTGTCCAGCACACCTCTGTGTCATTACTCCAATCCAATGGACAATCTTATCGCTGCCGCTTCACGGCTGGAGGCCATCCCGATTGAAGGTGATTCTCGCAAGCGTGGAGACGCACCGGTTAAGGAACTTCTTCAATAGCCTTGGTTCAGCAGAAGCATATTCATATAGCCGTGGACCGAATCATTCCACCCCCGTCCGAGCCGGAGTTACAAAGAAAGCGGATGGATGAACCGCCAGATCCAGAATGCACGGAACCATGAAGCGCCTTGGCTATAACCCGCGAGTGATGCTTAGGAAGTGGTGGACCGGCCCGAGCACGAAGGTATGCCGAAGTTAGCAGACAACATGAGGCTCGCCACCACGCCGTTCGTCCAACCACCTCGACGAGCCAGAGTTACTTCTAGTTCTTTGGGAGTGCTTTGTCTTGTCCCCGCATGACGCAATGTGCGCCGCCAAGGATTTCAAGGGCCCGCAAGGTGCCAAATTACACGGCCGATTTGTCTCTCGGAAACATGGATATAGAGCTATGAGATGGCCATGGAAATGCTTGACGAGATGAAGCGGCATGTGCAAAATATTTCACCATGATGCTTGAAGGACAGCCCAGATTTGGTTAAAGAGGTTACCAGCCAATTCTAATAGCTTCATGGGCCCGGCTTACAGCCCTGCTTATCCAAAATTTCAAGGATACATGTAAGCAGCCCATGTCGATAGTGGACTTAGCGGCCTGTGTCCAGGAGGAAGGAGAGTCAACAACCCGCTGGGTACGCGGGTTTCAGAAATTTTGCACTCATCAGATCGTATCAACGCCGACTCTGTGGTCATAACTTTGGAAAGCAACTGCCGTTTAAACCAATCGGGTTGAAATTGGGACTAATGAAGCGCCATTGTAACGATATGGGGAACCTCATGATGCAAGTAGTGAAGTATGTTGATTCCGATAGTACCAAGGATACCGAGTCCGATGATGACAAGACAGGAAGGAAAGAAGAACAAGAACTCTAAGGGGCAACAAGACAACACGGCAGGTCATGGTAACGGAGGCAAGCGAAGCGGATGGCAGCATGGACTTTGTGGCTAATACTAGCGCTACAGGACAAGGGCCAGGCGACGGAAGGGTAAACCGCCAAATCGTGGTGGAGCTCCAAACCCCAACCCCGACGGCCCGACTTATCTATTAAACTAGCCCGCCCAAAGCATCGGATTTAAGGAGACGCTTAGCCACCCACCTTGGAAGGATTGCTATATTATGCAGGAGTTCAAAAGTTCTAATGCTTTCCCAAGATGATCACGATCGTGGTGGCTCAGATCCGGATTCCATGGGCCGGGTCACGGTGGAGGAAATGTCGGTTCAGCTTCAATGGAGATCAGGTGTACATAATAATCAAAACAACCGAATAGCCGTGGTGGTTACAACCAGAGCAAGAGTCCGCCATCGAGCAATCCAAAGTAGTTGAATAGCGGCAATATCATGTATTCACCACTAGCTTAGACAAGCGAGACCGTGGCTTCACAAGCAAGCAAAGGAATTTCGCTGAACCGCCGCGCCTCGTTATTTACGCTGGTCCAACAGCCAATCATATGGAGCAGAGGATCACCTCCCCGGTTGACAATCCGGTCAGCTAGCTGGTGGTGGCACCTCGTGTGGAGGTTACAAGTTCACCAAGGTGCTCATGGATGGAGGAAGCAGCATTAATATCTTATACTATGAGACCTTCCGCCGCATGGGGCTACAGACAAGAATCTTAAACCGTCCAATACGGTATTCCATGGTGTGGTACCTCGTAAGTCAGCATATCCTGCTGGCAAGATAGCTCGAGGTGGCCTTTGGAGATGATCATGATTCCGTGTCGAAACATTGACTTTGAGGTGGTGAAGATCCGGAGCCCATACCACGCTTTATTTGGGCGGCCGCTTTATGCCAAATTTATGGCACGGCCTCGTTATATTTATCTGCAGCTCAAGATGTCGGGTCACAAGGGGACCATAACTGCTCATGGAAGTCGCAAGATTGCCTTGGAGTGTGAAGAGGGTGATGCGCCTATGCAGAGTCGGTCTGTGCTACGTAAGAGTTGAAGTACTACAAGGATAATGTTGATCCGCGGACATGACTCGCTGAAGAAGCCAACCACGGAGCATGATCCGCCTCTAAAGTTCAAATCAGCAATGAGACTAAGCTTGTTGACTTCTGCACCGTGACTCGCCCAAGCAGTTTAGTATCGCACCAACTTGATCCAAATAGGAAAGCGCTACCATCGAAGTTCATCCGTGAGAACCGACATTTTTGCATGGAAGCCTTCCGACATGCCGTGTACCGAGGAACTCGCTGAGCACACTCTTAATGCTGATCCTAAGTACAAACCGGTGAAGCAGCCCGCGGTTCAACGAAGAAAGACGCAGTTATTGGTGAGGAGGTGGCTGTGCTCTTAGCGGCTGGCTTTATTGTTGAAGTGTTCCATCCTCAATGGCTGGCTAATCCGTGCTGGTCCTTAAGAAAACGGCACCGGGCGATGTGTGGATTACACAGATCTTAACAAGGCTTGTCCAGCAGATCCTTTTGCCCTCCCCCCCGCATCGATCAGATTATTGATGCTACGCGGTTGTGAGCGCTTGAGTTTTCTCGATGCATATTCGTTATCAATGATCAAGATGGCGCTTATGACTAGGATAAGACAACGCTCATAACCCCTTTGGAGCCTTCTGCTATGTATCTATGCCCTTTGGGCTCAAGAGTGCTCAGGCAACTTATCAACGGTGTGTACAAAATTACCTTCATAAGCAGATCGGCCGTAATGTACATGCCTATGTGGATGATATTGTGGTTAAATCAAGAGAAAAGGAGACTCGTTGATGATTTGAAGGAAACCTTTGATAACCTACTTGACATACAAGATGATGCTCAACCCGCCAAGTATGTTTTTGTGTACCAAAGAAAGTTATTGGGTTTTCGTGTCCAACAGGGTATTGAGGCTAATCCGAGAAGATCACAGCTTGTCACCTCTCCGCTAAACCGAAATGTATCAATGATGCCCAGCCGCTTGGCAGGCCAGATTGCCGCTGTTGAGCCGGTTTATCAACCGCTTTGGTGAGAAGGCGATCCTTTGTATCGATGTCAAGAAAGCGGATCCTTTGTCCGAGTCCGCCACGATAAAGCATCGAGGACTTAAAGCGGCAGCTAGCCAATCCACCGTTTGCTGTTCGATTGACAAGGAACCATTGCTACTCTATGTGGCAGCAAATGCTTGTGCAGTCAACAGAGCTATCATGGTGGAGCGCAAGAGGCGGCAAGGAATATCCGTTCAGCGTCCGTTTACTATATCAGCGAGGTGCTTATTGAGTCCAAGCAAAGATACCCGCATTGGCGTAAGCCGGTGTATGGATTTTTCATGGCAAGCCGGAAGCTTAAGCAATACTTCCAGGACATCCCATCACAATGGTCAACTCGCCCTTTGGGAGATATAATTCAAAACAGGAGGCAATCGCCGGATTGCCAAGTGGGCTATAGAGCTTGGGCCGCACGGTTTGAAATACGTGCTCTGGACGGCGATCAAGTCTCAAGCACTTGTGGATTTCATCAATGATTGGACTAACTACAAGCACCAAGAAAAGCCGGATCACACCTATTGACTATTCATTTTGATGGGTCCAGTAATTGAGGGCTCGGGGTGGAGTCATATTAACTTCCCCACGAGGTGATAAGTTCTCACGCTTCTCCGCTTAATGTTCCTTTGTACTAACAATGCAGCTGAGTATGAAGCTTTACTCCATGGTCTCCGGATGGCTAAGGAGATGAATCTCAGCCGAGTCAAGTGCTTCGTGACTGGACCTGGTGGCCCAACAAGTGTCCTGTACTTGGGATTCTAAGGACCCACTCAAAGATACCGTCGTGAGGTGGATATTATTGCAGGCCACTTCAAGGGATATCGTGGATCACGTGGATGACGGAAGAACGGGCAGCGGACGCTTTAAGTCGGCTAGATTCTCAAAGATAAACCGTCCCGCCTTATGTCTTCTTGGATGTCCTCGCATAACCCGCTTGTCAAGCTCCCCGGTGAAGAGGATTTGGCTATTCCCGATCCGGAGGCTCAGTTGGTGGCGGCTCGCATGTCATTCCGATTGACGGTTCCTTATCTTATGCGACATGAACCGGGCGAAGTTACCAGAGGATGAGACGCCGCCAGCAGATAATCCGCGGTCCAAGTCCATGACTATTGTCAATGGCGAAGTTGCATCATTGCAAGGTGTCGAGCATTTCAACATTGTGTGTCGCGGAGGAAGGTTGTGAGATCTTGCGCAAATCCACGAAGGAGATTGTGGTCACCACGCTGATTCAAAATGTCCGTGGCTAAGGCATTTCGTCACGGTTTCTATTGGTTGATCGCTCATGCCGATGCGGAGGAACTGGTTAGGCGATGTGACGGCCGTCGAAGTTCTCAAGACGCGCTTATGTGTCGCTCAAGAATTGAGGATGATCCCAATTACTTGGCCGCTTACATTTGGGGCTGGATATGGTTGGGCCTTTCAAACGGTCCAAGGACAAGAAGACCCACCTCTTGGTGGCGGTTGACAAGTTTACAAAGTGGGTGGAAGCGGAGCTCGCCAAGAAGTGTGATGCAGCCACGGCGGTTCAATTCATTAAAAGGTGATTTTCCGTTTGGCTTTCCACATCGGATCATTACGTATAATGGTACCAATCTGTCTAAGGGTGCTATGAAGGAGTTCTCGTGAACGTGAGTACATCCGCTTGACGTTTCATCGCTGGCTCACCCATGCCTAATGGCCAAGTAGAGAGAGCTAACCAAGAAATCTTACGAGGCATCAAACCCCGCTTATGGTTCCTTTACAGCAAGCGCCGGTTGTTGGGTTGAGGAGTTACCATCCGTGTTATGGAGCATCAATACTACGCCCAACAGATCGACAGTGATACACACCGCTCTTCATGGTCTACGAGCAGTAGGCGGTTCTCCCAAGGATATCCGGCCATGATTCACCTCGTAGCAGCTTATGTTGAAGCGAACAACGAGGTAGCTCGGCAAGACGGACCTGTTGGATGAGGAGCGTGACATTGCAGCTGCCTGCTCGGCGATTTACCAAGAGGATCTTCATTGCTATCACAACACGAAGTTAGAACCGTAACCTTTCAAGAAGGAGATTTGGTGTCCGCTAATCCAAGATCGATCGATATGCGTAAGTTATTCCACCTTGGGAGGGACCTTTCGTGGTCAGCAAGAATCTGCACAACGGGTCGCATTTATCTCGATTGATATTCGAGAGCATAAAGACTCATGTACATTAGAGGAGGAGACCAATGTGCCATGGAACATAGCTCATCTTCGCCCTACTATACTTGGAGCCATAGGCTCTACTTATGTACATATTATGACAATGTATATATTATGATCAATACAATAAACCGAGCCTTAGCTAAAGCGGGTCTCGTTATTTTTACATCATGAGTGGTTACACGGAGTTTTTATCTTAAAGTGGTCTCCGGTTTACACCTTTGAGTTAGCTTTTTAACAAAGCTTTATATCATATCACTTGGGGGCTTGGCTGTGTCCGAACCAATGCAACACCTTTTGATAGGCGAAAGCCACGAGATCACTTGGGGACTTGGTCACATCTGAACCAACACGCTCTTGATCGCCTAAGGCCACGTAATCACTTGGGGCTTTTGGTCAACCCAACCATCGCTACACCTCTTGATCGGCGAATGCCACCGAGATCATTTGGGGACCTGGCTGACATGAACCATAGCTATGCCTATTGGGGGCTTGGTCATGTCCGACCATGGTAATGCCACTTGATCAGCTCAAACAGCCTCTTTTCGCAAAAGATTTTATCTTTGCCTTTGCTTGGAATTTGTTTGTCTTTTTGCATATTTCTCTTGTTGTGTTCTTAAACCGACAATTATTAAACCGATTCAACTGTCAGTTGACGGGACACGGTTTGTTGTTCATCCGGAGACACTTTGCCCGGTTTGATTTTTGATAAACATCCTATTATGGAGTAACACTGGTGTTCATCCTAACCCGGAACGGTTTACTCCGGTAAACCGACCCTATATACATAGGAGCTGTTTTCTCCTTCAAAGCAGAGCGGTTTTCATAACTCCGCTTCAAGATTGGCACAGCCAACTTCATGCTCTACGATGGCGTGTATCATATATTCCCATATTTTATCATATGTTTAATCTAAAGTATTATCTTTAATTTCATATACATGGATATGATGACCCGCCTCGGTGATACAACCACAATGGCGCTTTTAAGCTTTTTGCTGCAGTAACAGTTTAAGGTTGATGATTCAACAAAAAATAAATTGCAATAAATATGCACGAAGGCATATCAACACAAAGTGTGGCAGCTTAGTTCATTACAAGGCAACACAAAGGCCCGTGATAAGATAATTGTTTTTGGCATAACATAAGGAAGCGGTAATGTAAACCGCCTCCGTTTATGCTTGATCGCCACTTTGGCCCGATGGTTATGGTCATCTCGCGCCGCTTCAACTTCGATTCTCACCCAACGGCTGAAATCAACAATTGTCCAACATTCTATT
Organism: Aegilops longissima; assembly: GCA_021605205.1. Lineage (NCBI taxonomy): Eukaryota > Viridiplantae > Streptophyta > Magnoliopsida > Poales > Poaceae > Aegilops > Aegilops longissima. The sequence goes on along the minus strand of JAHIAM010001165.1, from coordinate 21,760 downwards.
AATGCTTGAATACGGCTTCATCATTGATCAAGAACGACGGTTCAATATCGGAGCGTAAGTATGCTTACGGATTGGTGGTATAAGGTTCTTCGCTTGTATCGTGCAGCACTCGCTTATTTTCTCCATCATATTGGGCTTGATAGTGAGACAGATTTGCTCTTCAGCCAATTGACAAGCCAAATGGCGCTTCCCGGTTTATAGCTCGGAGATCCTCTTCACTGAATTTTGTCCCGTCTTCCTTCAAGCTTGGGAAGCCCCGCCACTTCAACAGATCAAAATCCGCACCCACGCTTTGGCCCAGATTAATGCGTTATAGCACCGGTTCTAGCAGCAGATTTCTTTAATTCTTCAAACCGGCGTAAGCATTGACAACCTTTTAAGGGTGTCCCGGATCAAGGTCGGGCCGGGTTGTTGTGAGAAGCGGTGCAATGATCCGCTATGCACAAAGATAGAGTTGCTCTATCAATGTATAAGAGGCTTTCAATTTCTTCCGCACGCCCGATCCCAAGTGGCCAATACGTGTCCCTCAGATCATTCAAAGGGTTAATAAACCGCAATTTCATGAGAAGGCCTCATTACGCAGAAGTCAAAAGGCTTACTAAAGACAAAGCGGGTCATGGCATGCACTTGCCGCTTATTAATCGGTCAGTTCATCAACCACCGTTTGAGGCGGCTTCAAGATTCTCGCCTTGAGTCAAAGCGCCTTTTCAAAGGGCCCAATCCGCCATTCCTTGTTGAAACCTTCCTTGCTTTTCCATGATGCTTAAAGCGCTGGTTAATTCATTCTTTGCTTTGGAGGTTTCAGCTTGTCGATTTCGTGTTTTCTTGAAGATCACGATTTGACTTTCTTTTCTTGTTCAGATCAGCCTACATACGTAAAATCAATTGATAAAGATTAAGGTGTAGATTTGAAGTACCAACCCCATAACAAGTTATGCCTTTGGTACTTGGGGCTAATGCATATTTGCTATTCATCCTACAGCTTATATAAAGTCCCAAGTTCAATACAAGTATTCAACTTGGCACTTGGGGGCTAATGCCTATTTGCTCTGGCCCTTGAGTAATGCTGAATTTATCGTTATACAAGTCCCGCTTAACTACATTGTTGAACTGCCCTTGGGGGCTACTTTCCCAAAAGTACAGCTTTGCTCAGATTATATTAAAGTCCTGCTTAAGTTTACATCTTAAAACCGCTACTTGGGGGCTATTAGAGTCGATAAATTGAAATATACAAGCAGAGAGTCATATGGAATTTACCTCATATTTGTCCTTCATCATATTTACTGCATCGACTTCATAATCACGGTTGGTATATAACCGTTCAGATAACCGAATGAAGATCTTGGGATTCAAAGCGCATAAGTTGCATCATCGGCATTCCACTTGCCTTTACCAAATGCAGTAAATTCATCCTTTGCAGCAGTGCTTGGACAAGGCGACAGGATTAATCGCTCGGAATGGCCAAAGCCAGAATAACAACATCGCTATCCTTGGCTTCGCCGGTTCGCACCGGGTCGCCGGTTTATCCATATGCTTTGATGGACTCATTGCCTTGTCGGGCTTGAGCAGGACTCGTGGGTTGATTTGAAGGACCGGTGGCATCAACATGTGCCTCTTCAACAGAATATCATGATCTTGCAATGGTGGGTCGGTCAAGATATCATCCTCGGATGTGTTCCTCGATTTGGTATTTGGGTCGGTTCAGAGCTTCGCCTTCGCCGCTTTGTCCAAAGCGAAGCTTGCTTGGCCTAGGCTTGGCCCCGAAGGAAAAAGATGGATCAGTCCAATGAACATTGAAAGTGGTATACCAAATAGCATTATCGTGAATATGGCTCACCCAAGCACTGTCTTGAATGGTGGGAGTTGGGTGGCTGTCGACTCGCCAGAGGAAGAATGAGAAGTCACCTGATAATCGGAGTCAGATGGATTAAGAGGTTGACGAATTCAACCCGCTTTAGGATAAGCATTGACAAAACAGTTAGAGACCTTCGAACGCGCTTCCGAACCGGACTGCTCGTAAACCGTGGAGGTGACTACCGTCATTGTCAGGTTGGTTGCGAACGAGCTTCATGCTGTTGTGTCTTCATAAGAAAGTTTCGATCCAAGTAAGCAAGAGGATGAGAAATTTTAACTTTCCGGTTTGCCTGACGGATTTTTATCAAGGTAAAGGATTGAATCGGAAGAAAGAGCGATTACTTTCTACAACATCAGATGACTGACTTCAAAGATCATCCTAGCAATAATCATTATCAATAAGGTGTGTGAAAAATAAACCGAGTCAAGTTCTACCACAAGATCCGGATTACCCACATCATCGTCAGCTGGTGAATCCGAGGAGGCAGTGGTTTTCTTTCTATTTGCTGGTTCCTTCACAACTTTGGTCTTGGGCCGGGTTATTGCCACCGGTTTCTCTTATGGAGTCTTCCTGCTCCAAAATGGATCATCACCCTGTTTGAAAGATGTTAATATCAACGAAGAGTACTTAAACATAGTCAGATTTTATAAAGGCATAAGATATGAGTCTTACTACCAAGCGGTTTGTTAATGGCGTAAAAGGAGCCAGCCGGTTTGGGTGCAAGCAGCTTCCTGCTCATTTAACATCCTCTTAACAGCCTCAAGAATTTCATCGTCTGTCACCGGATCTCAATATGCCGAGAGGGTCTTTCACATCTTATGTGTATTTGCACATCAAACCGAGCGCAGCTTAGGGCAGATACTCCAAGATATCCAAAGAGCGAGCAAGATCAACTCCTGTCAACCCGCTGGCCATGAAGGCCCGGAGCTTGATAGTTGAGGGGCATATTTGCTTTTTTCCTTAGCAAATAATCTGTGAGGGAGGGGATGTGTTGCTTAGCTTCCCGGACGGTAACCCGTAAAGGATTTTCTCCTCAGAGAGGTATCTTTGCAAAAACCAGGTTGAATTCCACTTTGGGATGGCTGTGCAGTTTGGCATGAGGGTAAGTGACCTCTTTCCGCTTTTGAATCGCCACACCACCCAACTCGTGTTGGGACCGCCGAAAATTCAGTGCGGCGGTTTAGATGGAAGCAATCTCTAACAATTCAACTGTGGCCTCTTGAAAGAACACCTCACAGAGCACTTGAAAGTGACAGATATTGGTTATGGAGTTGGGGCCAATATCTTGTGGACGCAGTTGAAGTTGGTCAAGACATCTCGATAAAACTTTGAACCGGCGACTCAAGCCCCTGGCTAAATGGTCAAGAAAACAACAACTTCTCCATCCTTGGGTTCTGAGGACTCTCCGGCCGGGCCCTTCAGAATGACGATTTTTTGCCTAAAGCACCGGTGCGGACTAAGTTATCCAGCTATGCTTCACCACTCGAGAAGGGACCCAATTACACTCAGACACTTGCTTGGCCATGATGCAATCTGCAAGCAGTAATACCGGTTCAAGAATATGTTGAAGGCTATATATTGATACGCTCATTGTTAAACCGAAGAAGTTGCTTATAAACCGTAGTTCGCAAGGTGGCAATACATAATCGAAATCCCGGCGGTTCAACAAGGGACTAATGGTATATGCCGAGTTGTCAATTTTTCTACAAAGTTAAACCGCTTAGTCTGAAACATTGATGAATCAAGAGTGGATGTGCGGAAACAGGTTTCACAAAGTATTTCACAGTTTTGGATCCGAGCATATTCGTAAAAGAAATAAATATTCAAGGTCCAAACGGAGCGGTACTAAATCAATGAGCAAGGATGTAAATAAGATTTATGATCTTGAGATGCGAAGTGAAAACGGAGGCTAAAAGCTACCATTACACGTAATGTAGATTCAGGAGTTTCTTTTGAGAACCATTATATGAATGAAGAACAAAGAATGAACACCGAAAACCTAGAAACCCTAGAATAGATCTGGGCGAAAGAGCGTAAGATTTACCGAGCCGAGGAAGAAGCGGAAGGTCGCCGCGATGCTCGGTACGCTCAGGTGATGCAGCGCCAAGGTTGATGCAGAAGTTGACGGCGGCGGGCGGAGTCTCAAGTCGGGCGGCGCGAGGAAGACGAAGCAGAGGGGCACAAAGGGGAAAAAGAAATGACCCTTCGGTCTTATTTATAAAGCCAGGGACATGTGTCAGGCGCGAGAATCAAGGAGCTGCGAGTTTAGAAACGGAATTGTCGCCTCGATTGTCGCAGGCCTATTAAACAAAAGAGGTATTGTGGATAGTTTTTAGGACAGGTGACGTCACGCCGGTTTATGATGACCAGAGAAGATGACATCATGGCAGTTCACCCAATTACACAAAGTTGCTGAAGACGATGTTTTTGTCGAGGATTGACATGAACCTGTTCAAATCAACTGGGCCTAATGTCAGATATTACTATCGACGTAAACCGCCAGACAGGCCGGGTTAACTTCATCAAGAGTCAAGTATACTTGTAGCCCGTGAGGATATTATATAAGGGCCCAAGGCCCAGAACCGGTTTAAGGCTTGTAGCCGTGAACCGGCATTAGTATGTAACTTGTGTTGTAAGTTAGAAATACTAGAGACTGAACCGGACACGTCTATGCGCCGGTCTCGGGACTCTGCAAACCGACGGGCGTCACCCATGTATATAAGGGGGCGACCCGGCGGCAGTTCAAGGACAACGAACGACAACTCGAGACTTAGGCGAAGCTTGTTTGCTCCCTAGTCATCGAAACCCCCATCAATTCCATCACAACTAGACGTAGGATTTTACCTTCATCGAAGGGGCCGAACTAGTATAAACTCTCTTGCGTCCTTGTGTCCGCTTTAACCCCTTCAAGCTCACCCGTAGCGATGGCTCCACGACTAAGTCCTTTCATGAGGACATCTGCCGTGACAAAACCACGACATTACCTCTACATCTACCGTCGGGATTAGTTTTAGACCTGAATAATTTTTATTTGGTGCCAGTGTTGAGCATGAACATTATATCTGGATCTTGTTTGATGTGAGACGATTATTCATTTAAATCAGAGAATAATGGTTGTTCTATTTATATGAGTAATATCTTTTATGGTCATGCACCCTTGATGAGTGGTCTATTTATGTTGAATCTTGATTGTAGTGATACACATATTCATAATATTGAAACCAAAAGATGCAAAGTTAATAATGATAGTGCAACTTATTTGTGGCACCGCTGCTTAGGTCATATTATGTAAAGCGCATGAAGAAACTCCATGCCGATGGGCTTTGGAATCACTTGATGCTTGTGAACCATGCCTCATGGGCAAGATGACTAAGACTCAGCCTCCGAATAATGGAGCGAGCATGTATGCGGTCCGATGAGTGTTGAGGTTCACAAGTGGTATCGTTATTTTCTCGACCTTCACAGATGATTTGAGCAGATATGTGAAGGAAATATGCCCTAGAGGAAATAATAAAGTTATTATTTATTTCTCATATCATGATAAATGTTTATTATTCATGCTAGAATTGTATTAACCGGAAACATAATACATGTGTGAATACATAGACAAACATAGTGTCACTAGTAAGCCTCTACTTGACTAGCTCGTTAATAAAAGATGGTTGAGTTTCCTAGTCATAGACATGAGTTGTCATTTGATTAACGGGATCACATCATTAGGAGAATGATGTGATTGACTTAACCCATTCTGTTAGCTTAGCACTTGATCGTTTAGTTTATTGTTATTGCTTTCTTCATGACTTATACATGTTCCTATGACTATGAGATTATGCAACTCCCGAATACCGGAGGAACACTTTGTGTGCTACCAAATGTCACAACGTAACTGGGTGATTATAAAGGTGCTCTACAAGTGTCTCCGATGGTACTTGTTGAGTTGGCATAGATCAAGATTAGGATTTGTCACTCCGTAGGGTCCGCACGCTTAAAGTTCTGTGACGATCGGTATTATGAGTTGTTTTGATGTACCGAAAGTAGTTTGGAATCCCAGATATGATCACGGACATGACGAGGAGTCTCAAAATGTTCGAGACATAAAGATCAATATACTGGACGACTATATTTGGACATCGGAATGGTTCCGAGTGAGATCGGGAATATACCGGAACCCCCCGGGAGGTATATGGGCCTTATTGGGCCTTAGTGGAAAAGAGAGGAGAGGAGCAAGAGGGGCGCCCCCAAGCCCAATCCGACCAAGGGGTCGGCCCCTTCCTTCCTCCCTCCTTCCCTTTCTTTCCTCTCCTATCTAACTTGAATGGGAATCTCATTCCGTGGGAGTAGGACTCCCTTGGCGCCCTCCTCCCGCCGCCGCCTCCCCCTCCTCTACTCCTTTATATAAGGGGAGGCACCCCTTGAGACACAACAATTGATCATTGATCTTTAGCCGCAGCGGAGCCCCTCCACCATAATCCACCTCGGTCATATCGTAGCGGTGCTTAGGCGGCTCCCCGCGCCGGTCGATCATCATCACCGCCATCACGCTGTCAGGTCGATTTAAACTCTCCTCAAAGCTCGCTGGATCGGAGTTCGGGACGCCATCGAGCTGAACGTGTGCTGAACTCAGAGGTGTCGTATGCTCGGTACTTGGATCGGTCGGATCGTGAAGACGTACATGTGACGCCCCAAGACCGGAGTTTCAGTTGCCTTCCAAGGTTTCCGAGTTTTGTCGTGTGGTTTGTTTTGTTTTTTTGCATTGCATCATGTCATCATGCCATCATTCATATTTTTTTTTGCAACTCTTCTAAATAAATTGTATGGATTTTTCGATCCATTTAAATCGAGGGAATTCACATGGTGTTTTCTCTTTATAACATACCCTCCCAATATTAGGGAGCTATATTAAAAAATATTCCATTAATTGGAATTCACCATAACCCACTTGCATAATAAATCCCATGCCCTTCTACTTCAAGTTTGGTCTCCAAACCTGCCATTATTATTCTATCATTTTTCCGAGTTCCACCAAAATCCTTGGATCATTTTTGTTAAATCCTCATATTTTTGTGAGCCCGGAAAATTATCCCCATGTCCAAATTCTTTCCCTAACCCTCTCTGTTTTTGTCTCTCTTTATTTTTTTTTCTGCTAAATATATAGATAAGAGAGAGCCCACCTGCCCTCGGCCTTTCTCCTCCGCCAGCCCAGCTTGGCTTTCTCCAGCAGCCGCCTCGCCCTCTAAGGCCTAGGCCCACCAAGGCCCCTCCAGTCGGCCAGCCTCTAAGGCCCAAGGCCCAAGCCGCCCCTTCCTAACCCTAGGCGCCAGCCCAGCCTCCCTCGATCCCTCCCGCCGATCCCTCCTCTAGCGCTGCCTCCTTCCCGATCCCTCGCACTCAGATCTCTCTCCTCTCGCCGCCTCGATCCCATCTCCTCGCCTCCTCGCTCGCAGCCGCCTCCCAACCCCCGCCGATCTCGCCGCCTCTCCTTTCCTCGCCACTCAACCTCCGCCGCCGCCATCCTTCCTCACCGACCTCAAGGCCCTCACTGCGCTTCCCTCAGAGACCATGTCGCCTCACACAGGGGGTCAGGCCTCGAGCCGCCCGTTGCCGCCTCGCCTCCCTGTTCTCCCGCCTGCCTCGCTGGTGATGGTGACTCAGCCGGCCCTCCTGCTCTCGACCACCGACCGTCCTGCCGGCGCTTACTCTCCGCCGGCCCAGATTCTTCCTTGGCTATGCTCGCCGTCTGGTTGTTGCTCCTGCTGCCCCGCTTTGCGCCTCGCCGAGGCCACCTGGTTCATCCACCATCGCCTCCTTGCTGGCATCCCGAGCCCCTTGTGTGTTTGGTGTTGGACCGTCGAGGCTGGCTAGTTCGACCGCCGAGACCGCCAAGTTCCCGATGGATGCGCCGGCACCCGGCGAGACCTGTTTTTCGCTGTCGTTCGCTTACACGATTATGACCTCGGAGTTGAACCGCAAGCGCCAAGTACCCCACCGCAAGATCACACGGACGCCGAACGACTACACTCGGCGAGGCGATAAGTACCCCGATAACGATACATCTACACCGAGAAGACCGGACCGACAAGTACCACGACTTACGGCGCCAACGACCAACCAACCGGAACACCAAGTACTCTCTACCGCTGCCTCCGAAACGCTGGCACTTTACGCTGAAGACGCCAAGTCCGCTTCGGATTCTTCAAGTACCGCTACCGCCGATCCAACATCTACGAAAATGCGTGGACCGCTACCGCCGACCAAGACCCTGTGGACCCCGAACATCCACGGACATGAACAACTACTCCCGGCGACGAGGTGTACCACTACCATCGAACGAGAACGCCTACTTCTCACGCTGCGGTATTTACTACCGTCAGCGGAACCACTACTTCTCTACGCCCGAGAACGACTACTTCTCTACTTCCTCGACGACCCGTGAACGACTCTTCCCCTACGAACTCGAACCGCCCCGCTTGAACGCTCCGGCGGTATAACCCGTGATTACCGCCGTGATCGAATCATCCTTGCGATGCCCCTCTTTGCCATGCCACCGCTCCGTGGGAACCCGTAATCGGGATCACCCCACCATCTTGCATGACTCGCTCACACCCCTTCCTTTTGCATCGGTATCTCCGTGAGCTACCGAACCGATATGTTGCCGTGGCACCATTTCCGGATTCGCTGTCGTGGCACCCTTTCTTCCACCATGGTGACATAATGCTTCATATCATGCTCTTGTCAACGCTTTTCATAATTTTGCATAAACTTGCACATGTCATCCAGATCATGATAACAACATTTAAAATGTTTATAATTGTTGTTTGCATTAATTTGCTTAAATGCCATGTTAAAATGATTTATTTCATATCTTAATAACCGTAGCTCGGATTTAAATAAATTTTATATGTAAATGGGGTAGAAAATGCCTAGTTTAACATGGTAACATTACTTTGCATGTTTAACAACTCTAAAATATGCTTTAGTTCAGATCTGTACCGAATCCATAATATGCATATGGGGATTTTCCGAATTGTTGTTTCTTATTTCCGCCTCATTTAAACTTGCCTAAATAGTTAGTTTCATATGCTTCACCTCTTGCCATGGTTAATAACATTTAATATGGTTGGGTAGCCTAATCAAGAGTGAACTAAATAAGTGTTGTAGGTGTTTGTCAATATGCAACCTGCTGTATATTGAGCTCCACTTAATTTGTAGGATTGTTTGTGCATATTGCCATGCCATGCTATTTAAACCGGACATGCATCATACTTGTTTGTGCATCATGTCATGTTTATGTGATGGTTGTTTACTATGTTGTTTGCTTCTTTCCGGTTTGCTTCTCTCGTTAGCTTCGGTTTCGCTCGGAGTTGTGAGGATTCATTCGCCTTCATCCGCTTGTCTTCTTCATGGACTCGTTTTTCTTCCTTATGGATTTCGCAAGATGACCATACCTCGAAATCACTTCTATCTTTGCTTGTTAGATGCTCGCTTTTTGCTATGCCTATGCTACGATGCCTACCACTTGCTATATCATGCCACCCACATTGCCATGTCAGCCCCTAACCATCCTTTTCCTAGCAAACCGTTGTTTGGCTATGTTACCGCTTTGCTCAGCCCCTCTTATAGCGTTGTTAGTTGCAGTGAAGATGAAGTTTGTTCCTTGTTGAACATGGAGATGTTGTTCCTTGTTGGAACATGTTTACTTGTTGGGATATCACAATATATCTTATTTAATTAATGCATCTATATACTTGGTAAAGAGTGGAAGGCTCGGCCTTATGCCTGGTGTTTTGTTCCACTCTTGCCGCTCTAGTTTCCGCCATATCGGTATTATGTTCCGGATTATTATGCCCCTAACGCTGGTCGGGTGATTTATGGGACCCCTTGACAGTTCGCTTTGAATAAGACTTTTCCAAGAAGGCCCAACATTGGTTTTACCATTTGCCTCACCTATCCCCTTTTCCTTGGGTTTCGGAGCCCGAGGGTCATCTTTATTTTAGCCTCCCCGGCCAAGCTCCTTCGAGTGTTGGTCCGAATCTGAGCTGATCATGGGCCACCTTGAGGCAACTCGAGGGTTGGTTTTACTCGAGCTAGTCTCATCCGATGTTGCCTCGAGAACGAGGTACGCATGCGACTCCTATCGGGATTTGTCGGCACATCGGGCGGCTTTGCTGGTCTTGTTTTATTGCTGTGAATGTCTTGTAGCCGGATTCCGAGACTGATCGGTCTTCCCGGAGAAGGAATATCCTTCGTTGATCGCGAGAGCTTATCATGGGTTGTTGGGACACCCCGCAGGTTTTGAACTTTCAAAGCCGTGCCATGTTATGTGGCAGATGGGAATTTGTTAATGTCCGTTGTAGAAAACCCGGTTGATCTTAATTAAAATACACCAATCGTGGTGCGTAACTGCGGAGTGTCTCTTTTCGGGTTGATCGAGAGGAGAACACGGTTTCGGGTTATGTCCGACGAAGTAGGAGTTCGTGATCACTTCTTGATCATAGTTGTTCGACCGCGTTTTGCTTTTCTCTTCTCGCCTCATTTATGTATGTAGCCACCATATATGCTAGTCGCTTGTCGCAGCTCCACCTCACTACCCTGTCCTACCTTTAAGCTTAAATAGTCTTGATCTCGGGTGTGAGATTGCTGAGTCCCCGTGACTCACAGATACTTCCAAAACCAGTTTGCAGGTGCCGATGAAACTGCAGCAGTGTGATGCACCTGAGCTCAAGGAGGAGCTCGATGAAGACTTTGTGCATTGTGTTGTTTCGCTTCAGCTGATCAAGAGTGGAGCTCAGCTTGGGACGATCGGGATCTGTGTAGCATTTGGGGTAGTCTTTTATTTTGGTTCCGTAGTCGGACCTTGATTGTATCTCAGATGATGTAATGTTTTACTCATGTATTGTGTGAAGTGGCGATTGTAAGCCAACTATGTATCTCTTTCCTTATGTATTACATGGTTGTGTGAAGATTACCTCACTTATGACATTGCTTTCAATGCGGTTATGCTCTAAGTCGTGCTTCGACACGGGGAGATATAGCCGCATCGAGGCGCTTTCAAGTTGGTAATCGAGCCTTCCCACTTAGGAGCCCCTACTTGATTGTTTGTCATGCGTTGTTGAGTCTAGAATGGAAAATGTTTGAGTCTTAGGATTATATATATCGGAGAGTAGGATTCTTTTTACTCCCACCCTTCGTCGCCCGGTGAGGTATCCCGACGAGAGTTTTGACTTTTCTCTTCTCAAATTTCACTAAAAATTTTTTTAGGATCACGTGGTATCTTGGAATCGTCCGATGGTTTTGTGACGAGAACATTGTTCTTGGTGCCTCCCGACATTTAGGGTTGTGGCAGTGTCCCGGGAGTTGAGCTCCGAGGTGTTGTCGCCACAATTTTATCGCTGCAGTGCTCGAATACCCGAGTTTTACCGACATCGAAATCTCTTTGTGCAGCTTGTTGGTGAGATAACCCCGATAGCCCAAAGATCGTATGAAAAGGGAGTATTGCCATGACTTGTATAACGGATGTTTTTCAAGGTCGAGGTACACGATTTCCGAGGATTTCTTGGTTATGTGTTGACGGATGGATACAATGGATCTAGGTATTGTTAGTTTGGGTGATATATTTTGTGTCCCCTCAGATCCCCAACACCAGATTGCATAACCGTAAAGTTTCGGAGTTTATAGGTGGGAATTCAAGTAGCTCCTAGAATATCTTTCCGATGATGCATGATACGGGATTGGGTAAATCTCTATCATATGTATTTGTTCCGCTTATTCTGCAAGCCAACTTTTGTTCTTGTTTTGTTTTGTGGTATTCGAGTTGCTTCAAGTCAAGTGTTGATTCCATACCTCATTCTAAATGGTGTTCTCATATTGCTATGTGAATACTAATCTTTCTTGATCACCGAGCTTGTCATGTCAATTTTTTTCTCAACCGCGTGCTTTCTTCAAGTGGATCCGATCATTCCAACATTCGCAAGATCAATTCTAAGCTTTTTCTCATCGGTGTTCGCTTCATCCGACCTAAGTTGCCTTTTGTTTTCCGCCTCCCACCCCTTTTTCTTCTAGGACTCAGATTTCTTAATCAAGTATCCATTTTGTTGAGTGAAGTTTCTTCATTCTTTTCCTTTAATGTTTTATCCGTGATTTCTCATGAAGACGCTTAGGAAGCTTTAACCTTATCATTGTTCCATTCTAATTTTCTTCTCCGTGGATTTAGTTCAAGATTTCGTGTTGATCTTATCCCTTTTCCTCTTTTCACAATGCTTTCTCATGCCGTGTATCTCCTAATCATTCACTTCTCGCTATTCATTTGGTTGGGAGTGATGAAGATATCTCAGAAGATTCTAGTTTCCATTCTCAATTCACTCAAGTTCTTTTGAGGATGCTATCTCATTCAAGCCATTTAATTCTACCGTGCAATATCTTTTTCAAGCAATTGTTCAACGGTGGTTCTTTTGAGGGCCCTAACCCACAGGTTTTTTCCTGTGATCTTACCCGACTCTTCTAATTTTTCCGGAGTTATTCCCAAATTCATTGCAAAGTTTGACGAAGAATGAGTTTTTCATCACCATATGGCTTTCTCCAAGATCTTTCAAATTCTTTCATCGTTGGTTCAACCTTTCTAATTTTCATTCCGGAGTGCTTCAATAATTCATGGTGGTGTTTCATCGCATTCTTCAATTTTGAAGACCAAGAAGAGTTTCTTTAATCTTGCTCCATTCTCTTCAAGATTCTTGGTTCTAACTTCGTGCCATCCTCTCATAATTATTTTCGACAGAGAATTCTTTAACCCACCCGAGCATTTCAGAGTCTTTTCAGTTTGATTCTCCGAGCCCATCATCTCAGAATTATTCATTCAAACGCTCAACTCTTGTTTTCCAAATCTGACCGTGCATCATTCAAATATCCTCTAATCAGTTCATGATCTCTTCGCTCTAATGTATCTAAATTTTGTCAAGCATCTTTATTCGCTTTCCAATTCTTCCCGTGAATTGTGCCTTTGCTACTTTCATTTTCAATTTTACGGTGGTCCGCTCAAGATTTCACTTCCTTTGTTATCACATCAATTTATTCGTTGTTTCAATCCCACCGTGGTTCCATCAATACCTTCTCAAGTTTGCGCTGCATCTCTATCTCGTAATCATTTTTTCAACGGAATAAGTAGTGTGCCAAATCCATTGCTTGTCATCAATTTAATTGGTGAAGGATCAGCATAATGTAATTCTTATTCTTGTTCCATCGAGTAAATTCAATTCCTTATTCCGGAGGTTCATCAAAATTCTTTATTTCATTTGTTCATCTTCCTTTCCGGAGTTCCAAGTTTTCTCGTTATATCATTTCAAAGCTTCATCTTATCACCGCAAGGCTTCACCTTGTGTTGTCAACTGCTTCTTCTCTTTTATCATCCTTTTCTTACCGGAGTTCTTCATGGAGACTCTACATGGTGCTTCCTCTAGGATTCTTTTCATTCTTCAATTGTTCTTCAAGATTTCTCTCGAGTTATGATCAGCTGCTTATACTCAAAATTGAACATGGTGCTCAACACATGTTTTGTTTTGAGGAGTTCAAGTATTCTTCTTCTTGCATTTCAAGTGCAATTGCTCTACCTTATCATTTGAGGTGGTGTTATGTCATTCTCGACAATTTGAGTTCGTGTTTCATGATTCACATGTTGTCAAGAATGAGGTATTTTAAATCCATCAATCTCTCCATTGGAGTTATCTTGGGCTATATTTCACCTAAAGCTTTCCTAAGGATTGTTGCTATTTATGGTGCTTATAAAGGACCCAAGTTCTTCATTTGTCCTCCCGGTGATATAAGTTTTCGCCTCCTTGTTGATATCAATCCAATCATTTGTTTCATGGTGGCGTAAGCTCACCTCATAATGTGGAGATGTTTCCATAAGCCCACTACAAGCTTATTCATTTAGTTGTTGGTTTTCCAACAACTCCGCTTCTATCCTTGTTTGTAAGGATGCTTCATTCAAATTCATTTGTGGTAGAAGTTGTCATTTTCTTCTCCATCCCTTTATCCCAACAATCTAGATTCTATTCTTTCGCTTCAAGGCATTGTGATGTTGCTCTTTCACCCATCGCCCTCGCTTTTGCCAAGATCATGTTCTTTTTCTTGCATTATCCTTTTAACCGGAGGTTGTGTCATCTCTTCAAGTTTTTTTCATCTTATCAAGTTTTCCTTCTTCTTTCAGTCGGAGTGCTGCCCAAATTTTATCAATCTTATTCCTTCTCGATCTAGTTTTAACCGGAGTGGTTTCAGATTCATCTTATCACTAAACCTCTTGGTTCTCGTCAGATCCCTTGTTCCTCTTTTCTAACAGAGTATTTTCAACTTTCTTCATCTTCGTTGTTCTCTTTCTTTCATTTTGTTTCAACCTCTCGAGGTTCATTGGTTTCACTGCTTGTCGCAGAAGCAACTTTGTTTTACCTCTTCCTCTTCGCTTTCTCCGTGCCATCCTAGATCTCGGACGAGATCCTCTCGTAGTGGTGGAGTGTTGTGACGCCCAAGACCGGAGTTTCAGCTTGCCTCCAAGGTTTCCAGTTTTGTCGTGTGGTTTGTTTTGTTTTTTGCATTGCATCATGTCATCATGCCATCATTCATATTTTTTTTTTGCAACTCTTCTAAATAAATTGTATGGATTTTTCGATCCATTTAAATCGAGGGAATTCACATGGTGTTTTCTCTTATAACATACCTCCCAATATTAGGGAGCTATATTAAAAATATTCCATTAATTGAATTCACCATAACCCACTTGCATAATAAATCCCATGCCCTTCTACTTCAAGTTTGGTCTCCAAACCTTGCCATTATTATTCTATCATTTTCCGAGTTCCACCAAAAATCCTTGGATCATTTTTGTTAAATCCTCATATTTTTGTGAGCCCGGAAAATTATCCCCATGTCCAAATTCTTTCCCTAACCCTCTCGTTCTTTTGTCTCTCTTTATTTTTTTTTCGCTAAATATATAGATAAGAGAGAGCCCAGCTGCCCCGGCCTTTCTCCTCCGCCAGCCCAGCTTGGCCTTTCTCCAGCAGCCGCCTCTAAGGCCTAGGCCCACCAAGGCCCCTCCAGTCGGCCAGCCTCTAAGGCCCAAGGCCCAAGCCGCCCCTTCCTAACCCTAGGCGCCAGCCCAGCCTCCCTCGATCCCTCCCCGCCGATCCTCCTCTAGCGCCGCTGCCTCCTTCCCGATCCTCGACTCCAGATCTCTCTCCCTCTCGCCGCCTCGATCCCATCTCCCTCGCCTCCTCCTCAGCCGCCTCCCGAACCCCCGCCGATCTGCCGCCTCTCCCTTCCCCTCGCCTCAACCTCCTCGCCGCCGCCATCCCTTCCTGCCGACCTCCTGGCCTCACCACTGCCTCAGAGACCATGTCGCCAAGGCCAGGGTCTGGCCTCGAGCCGCCCGCTGTCGCCTCTGCCTCCTGGTCTCTCCTCCGCTGCCCCTGGCTGGGTGATGGTGACTGGCTGGCCAAGGCCAGCCTGCTCTCGACCACCGACCGACTCTGGCTGGGCGCCACTCCTCCGCCAAGGCCTGCAGACTCTTCCTTGGCCATGCTCGCCGTCCGGTCGCTGGTTGCCGCTGCCCCGCTTTGCGCCCTCGCCGAGGCCACCTGGTTCATCCACCATCGCCTTTGCCGCATCCCGAGCCCCTTGTGTGTTTGGTGTTGACCGCCGAGGCTGGCTAGTTCGACCGCCGAGACCGCCAAGTTCCCGATGGATGCGCCAAGTACCCGGCGAGACCTGTTTTTCGGCAAGTTCGCCTACACGATTATGACCTCGAGTTGAACCGCAAGCGCCTAAGTACCCCACCGCAAGATCACACGGACGCCGAACGACTACACTTGATGAGGCGACAAGTACCCGACAACGATACATCTACACCGAGAAGACCGGACCGACAAGTACCACGACTTACGGCGCCTCGAACGACCACCGAACCGGAACACTAAGTACTCTACCGCCGCCTCCGAAACGCTGGCACTTTACGCTCGAAGACGCCAAGTCCGCTTCGATTCTTCAAGTACCGCTACCGCCGATCCAACATCTACGAAAATGCGTGACCGCTACCGTCGACCAAGACCCTGTGGACCCCGAACATCCACGGACATGAACAACTACTCCCGATGACGAGGTGTACCACTACCATCGAACGAGAACGCTTACTTCACGCTGCAGTAATGACTCACCGTCATGGAACCACTACTTCCTCACGCCCGAGAACGACTACTTCCTCTACTTCCTCGACGCACCCGCGGAACGACTCTTCCTTCACGAAACTCGAACCGTCCCCGCTTGAACGCTCAAGGTATAACCCGTGACGACCGCCGTGATCGAATCATCCTTGCGATGCCCTCTTTGCCATGCCACCGCTCCGGGGAACCCGTAATCGGGATCACCCCACCATCTTGCATGACTCGCTCGTCACCCCTTCCTTTTGCATCGGTATCTCCGTGAGCTACGGAACCGATATGTTGCCGTGGCACCATTTCCGGATTCGCTGTCGTGGCACCCTTTCTTCCACCACGGTGACATAATGCTTCATATCATGCTCTTGTCAACGCTTTCATAATTTTGCATAAACTTGCACATGTCATCCAAGATCATGATAACAACATTTAAAATGTTTATAATTGTTGTTTGCATTAATTTGCTTAAATGCCATGTTAAAATGATTTATTTCATATCTTAATAACCGTAGCTCGGATTTAAATAAATTTTATATGTAAATGGGGTAGAAAATGCCTAGTTTAACATGGTAACATTACTTTGCATGTTTAACAACTCTAAAATATGCTTTAGTTCAGATCTGTACCGAATCCATAATATGCATATGGGGATTTTCCGAATTGTTGTTTCTTATTTCCGCCTCATTTAAACTTGCCTAAATAGTTAGTTTCATATGCTTCACCTCTTGCCATGGTTAATAACATTTAATATGGTTGGGTAGCCTAATCAAGAGTGAACTAAATAAGTGTTGTGAGAAGTTTGTCAATATGCAACCTGCTGCATATTGAGCTCCACTTAATTTGTAGGATTGTTTGTGCATATTGCCATGCCATGCTATTTAAACCGACATGCATCATACTTGTTTGTGCATCATGTCATGTTTATGTGATGGTTGTTTACTATGTTGTTTGCTTCTTTCCGGTTTGCTTCTCTCGTTAGCTTCGGTTTCGCTCCGGAGTTGTGAGGATTCATTCGCCTTCATCCGCTTGTCTTCTTCATGGACTCGTTTCTTCTTCCTTGGGGATTTCAGCAAGATGACCATACCTCAAATCACTTCTATCTTTGCTTGTTAGATGCTCGCCTTTTGCTATGCCTATGCTACGATGCCTACCACTTGCTATATCATGCCACCCACATTGCCATGTCAGCCCCTAACCATCCTTTTCCTAGCAAACCGTTGTTTGGCTATGTTACCGCTTTGCTCAGCCCCTCTTATAGCGTTGTTAGTTGCAGTGAAGATGAAGTTTGTTCCTTGTTGAACATGGAGATGTTGTTCCTTGTTGGAACATGTTTACTTGTTGGGATATCACAATATATCTTATTTAATTAATGCATCTATATACTTGGTAAAGAGTGGAAGGCTCGGCCTTATGCCTGGTGTTTTGTTCCACTTTTGCCGCCTCTAGTTTCCGCCATATCGGTATTATGTTCCCGGATTATTGCGCCCCTAACGCTGGTCGGGTGATTTATGGGACCCCTTGACAGTTCGCTTGAATAAGACTTTTCCAGAAGGCCCAACATTGGTTTTACCATTTGTCTCACCTATCCCTTTTCCCTTGGGTTTCGGAGCCCGAGGGTCATCTTTATTTTAGCCCCCGGCCAGTGCTCCTTCGAGTGTTGGTCCGAATCGAGCTGATTCATGGGCCACCTTGAGGCAACTCGAGGGTTGGTTTTACTCGTAGCTAGTCTCATCCGATGTTGCCTCGAGAACGAGGTACGTGCGATTCTATCGGGATTTGTCGCACATCGGGCGGCTTTGCTGGTCTTGTTTTATTGCTGTGAATGTCTTGTAGCCGGATTCCGAGACTGATCGGTCTTCCGGGAGAAGGAATATCCTTCGTTGATCGCGAGAGCTTATCATGGGCTTGTTGGGACACCCCGCAGGGTTTTGAACTTTCAAAGCCGTGCTCATGTTATGTGGCAGATGGGAATTTGTTAATGTCCGTTGTAGAAAACCCGGTTGATCTTAATTAAAATACACCAACCGTAGCGAACTGTGAGTGTCTCTTTTCGGGTTGATCGAGAGGAGAACACGGTTTCGGGTTATGTCTGACGAAGTAGGAGTTCAGGATCACTTCTTGATCATAGTTGTTCGACCGCGCCTTGCTTTTCTTTCTCGCCTCATTTATGTATGTAGCCACCATATATGCTAGTCGCTGCTGCAGCTCCACCTCACTACCCTGTCCTACCTTTAAGCTTAAATAGTCTTGATCTCGCTGGTGTGAGATTGCTGAGTCCCCGTGACTCACAGATACTTCCAAAACCAGTTTGCAGTGTGCCGATTTAAACTGCAGTGTGATGCACCTGAGCTCAAGGAGGAGCTCGATGAAGACTTTGTGCATTGTGTTGTTTCGCTTCAGCTGATCAAGAGTGGAGCCCAGCTTGGGACGATCGGGATCCGTAGCATTTGGGGTAGTCTTTTTTATTTTGGTTCCGAGTCGGACCTTGATTGTATCTCGATGATGTAATGTTTTACCATGTATTGTGTGAAGTGGCGATTGTGCCAACTATGTATCTCTTTCCTTATGTATTACATGGGTTGTGTGAAGATTACCTCACTTATGTACATTGCTTTCAATGCGTTATGCTCTAAGTCGTGCTTCGACATCGGGAGATATAGCCGCATCGAGGGCGCTTTCAAGATAACTACATCAACCACGTTGTTCTAACACTTCCGCTGGTCTTCACGAGGGTACGTGGACACACTCTCCTCTCGCTAAGCATCACCATGATCTTGGCGTAAAGGTGGAATTTTTTGAAATTACTACGCTCCCCAATAGTGGCATCCGAGCCAGTTTATGCGTAGATGTTATATGCATGAGTAGAACACAAGTGAGTTGTGGGCGATATAATTCATAATGCTATAAGCATGTCATACTTTGATTCGACGGTATTGTTGGATGAAGCGCCCGGACCGACATTACGCATACGCTTAAGCTTAGACTGGTTCTACCGACGTGTTTTGCACACACGTGGTCAAGGGTGTCAGTTTCTCCAACTTTAGTTGAACCGAGTGTGACTACACCCGTCCTTGTGAAGGTTAAACAACACTAACTTGACAAAATATGGTTGTGGTTTTGATGCGAGGTAAGAACGGTTCTTGCTCAGCCCGTAGCAGCCACGTAAAACTTGCAACAACAAAGTAGAGGACGCCTAACTTGTTTTTGCAGGCATGTTGTGATGTGATATGGTCAAGGCATGATGCTATATTTTATTGTATGAGATGATCATGTTTTGTAACCGAAGTTATTGGTAACAAGCAGGAGCCATATGGTTGTCGCTTATTGTATGCAATGCAATCGCCTCAGTAATTGCTTTTACTTTATCACTAAGCGGTAGGGATAGTCGAGAAGCAATAGTTGGCTAGATGACAACGATGCTACGATGGAGATCAAGGTGTCGCGCCATTGACGATGGTGATCATGATGTTGCTTTTGAGATGGAGATCAAAGGCACAAGATGATGATGGCCATATAATATCACTTATTTTGATTGCATGTGTTGTTTATCCTTTATGCATCTTATTCGCTTTGATTGACAAGAGCATTATAAGATGATCTATCACTAAATTTCAAGGTATAAGTGTTCTCCCGAGTATGCACCGCTATGAAGTTCGTCAGTGTCGAGACACCACGTGATGAACGGGTGTGATAAGCTCTATGTTCAAATACAACGGGTGTAATCCAGTTTTGCACACGCAGTATACTCGGGTTAAACTTGACGAGCCTAGCATATGCGATATGGCCTCGAACACCGAGACCGAAAGGTCGAGCATGAATCATATAGTACATATGATCAACATAGTGATGTTCACTATTGAAAACTACTCCATCTCATGTGATGATCGGACATGGTTTAGTTGAGATGGATCACGGATCACTTAGATGATTCGAGGGATGTCTATCTAAGTGGAGTTCTAAGCAATATGATTAATTGAACTTTAATCTATCATGAACTTCTGACTGATAGTATTTTGCTAGTCTATGTTGTTGTAGATAGATGGCCGCTCGTTGTTCCGTTGAATTTTAATGCTCCTTGAGAAAGCAAAGTTGAAAGATGATGGTAGCAATTACACTTAACTGGGTTCAGAATTTGAGGATTATCCTCATTGCTTCACTGTAAGAATTATGTCCTCGAAGCACCGCCGATGCCAAGCTCGCCGCAGATGCAATCGACGATGTTAAGAACGTCTCGCGAGCAAAGTCGATGACTACTCGATAGTTCAGGTGCTATGCTTTACGGCTTAGAACCGGACTTCAACGACGCTTTGAATCAGAATAATTCGGAAGTAACTTTCCTTATTTGTAACTCCGACTCTTGCCATTTTCGCATTGATATATGATATTCTCCGTGGTTGGGTTTTCTTCATTTTGCATTTTGTCCATGTCATGCATTTTATATTATGTCATCATGTGCATCGATTTGCATACGTGTTCGCCTCATGATTCCGGCATTTTTCCCGTTGTCCGCTTTTGCAATCCGCACTCCTATCTCCCCGCTGCCCTTTTACGCTTTTTCCGTAAAGGGTATTAAACCGCTCTCAAATGGACCGAGGTTTGTCTAGTGGCCTTGGTATAACACCCGAGACCACCGGTCAAGTTTCGGTCATTTGGAGCTCGCTTGGTACTCCAACGGTTAACCGCGACCTTCAAGAAGGCCTCTTTTAAGTTGCAGCCCAACACCCTCCAAAACAGCCCAATAACCCATCTAAGTCATCTCCATGTTCTCCGTCGCTCGATCACGATCGTAGGGCGAAAACTACACCTCATTTGACTCTCCTAGCTCCCTCTATGCCTATTTAAGCACCTCCAAAATCCCTGATCAATTCCACCTCGAACCCTAATTTTTCCTCCACCAGGCGGACACGTCCGGGCGAGCCGGACGCTGGTCTGGCTGCTCACACTGGCTGCCATGGGCCCGCCTGAGCCCATCATGGGCCTGGCCATCCGGCTGGCACACGCCACGCTGCACTGGCCTGGGCGGCCACTGGCACAGGTCACTGCCACTGGCCACACTGGCTGCACGGCCATTGCCACACACTGTCATGGCCGGCCACTGGCCTCTGCCTGGCCACATGGGCCACACATTGCTGCCTCACCAGCAGGCGCCTCCTCCTCGCCGGAGCTCCGTGATCCCCACTGGCGCTCACCGCCTCGATCCGTCCGGCCGGCCTCAAACCCGAGCCCCGCTGACTTCTCTCCTTCCCATTTTTTCTAAGTCCTTCTTATATTCGATATTTTGTGCAATATTCAACATGCTATATCTTCGCATCCAGAGATCCATTTTTCACAGATAATATGTCAAAATGTTCGTCTCAAGAGTAGATCATTTCATCTCATTGCATCATTTTCATTTGAGCTCATATTGATGCCCGAAATGCTGTTGGAAGAGTGCTAGGTGCTGTTAGTTTCTGATTTTTATCAGGACTTGCACTTTTGTTATTTTTGCCATGATTATTGTGTGCACCCTATGAATTTGATTCCTACATGTGTTTTGTAAAATGCCATGCCATCTTTCCAGGGGTGTATGCCATGTATTTTTGTGATCTATGTGGTGACTAGCACAAGCCTGCAAAGTAGGTGTCCTAATGTTGCTGATTTCAGCCCTGTTTTAGCTGATTTTGATGCCATGTTTGCTTGATGTTACCGAGAGATCTATGCATATTTTGAG